>CM069912.1:62039440-62280700 GCA_036172215.1 Camellia granthamiana
TATCCTTTCTTCTAGGTGCTAATATTTGCTGCCAGCATCGGCAATGCTAGTTGCATCACCTTGTTCTGCATCATGAAGTTTACCACGATTTGTAGGTCCGTCACTTGGTCACCAAGTCCTTTACCTCATCGTCTCTTCTCAAGCACCGGTCTTTCTAGACTTGGAAATCCCTCTCGTTGTAGTATTCCTCTCGGTTGTCCCTCATCTGCCATTTCGGCCCTTGGTTGCATAATTTGCTTCCGAATTCCACTTCTTGCACCTCTTCTTCATTGTTTTTTCCTTCAATGATGTATTCTTCTTCCTCACTATGTATGTCAGTCCCCAACTCTGACCCCTTGTCTAGCATTCGCCATCTATTCTTACTAAGTTCCCATAAACGGCACCAATTGTGGGTGTTGATTTCTGACCTCACAACCAAACAGATCTCTGTACCGAGATCTAGGAAGTTTTAGCTGGAGAGCAAGCGGCAGAATAGATTAGGCGAACACCTACACACAAGAGAATGAGAAATACCACATTGGCTCATCCACCCAGGGACACTCTGACGATCAAGTCAGTCAAACAATCTCTTAAAGATATCAACAAGTGAAACAATGCACAAGTAAAAGCATACTTTAAACCCACAGGGATGCTATACTTTTATAATGATCAATGCCCTCGTTCCCTAGAAGTCTCACTTCATAGGAGTCAAGTACAATACTTATCTCGAACTCCTAGTTAGATAAGAATGATCCCTTAAAGGTCTTATCTCTATCTGAACCTAAGCGCCTCAACTTATCTAGGACTTTTGTCCTCTATCCGAATATCTCAGATTCCAATATTACCGCATCATATCTTAACAATACCGCAATCACCTCGGGCAATCTGGCTCTCGTCCACATGGCTCCTCGATCAACACCTCGGCAACATGGCATAACCCTAAAAATACGTCCCCACAAGTATTTCATTTTCTGCTTTCTAATAGTGTTCTTTATTTTTATTTTTTTTAATACTTATTTTATTATTGATACAATCTCCTTCAACAACATGCAGAAGAGATTGAGCAATGCTACAATCTTCTTCCGTATAAATATTTGATATATCTATATATATAAGAATCGCTTTCTTGCTTGAGATTCATCATTTTTTCGATTTTACCCTTTTATTTGAATAATTTACTAATGGTAGCCTATATGTTGAGTGAAGGCTTTTCGTAATTACGCAAGCATTCTTAGTCAATTATGAAATATAAATCTTTTATTTTTAACAAATTACAAATAAACCCATAAGGTTTGTTTAAAATATGAATCGGTCCTATAATATTAGAAATTACAACTATCATTTGTTATAAATTTTCATTTAACACAATACTTAGAGGAAAAAAAAAAAAAACTATTTCTTATGCAATAATAAATTATTGAAATTGTTTATTGAAAAATATTTCTCATATCATTAAAAACTATTAATTGACTTAATAATTTATTTATTAACAAAATGGTTAACTGAAAAATATTGGTCATATCAATTAAAAAATTTTAATTTACTTATTAATAAATTTGATCATTTGTTATGCGATTATAATTTATGTATTAATAAAATTAGTCGTTTGTATATATATATATATATGTATTTTCTTCTGTTTCTTTATTAGTTTAGTAAATTATCTTAGTAGTTTTTTTCTATAGGAAAATTATCTTAGTATTTATTTTATATTTATCTATTGAGAAAATGTACATACCATAATTTTTTTAATAAATTTGGAAGAAACGTTAAAAACTCATACATTCACCCAAAATGATATAGTAATAGAATTGGAGTCTACATCATTAGGTGTATAACAAATCAAAAAATGATATGTATCATACTACATAAATCTATTATATATCTAATGATTTATTCTATTTAATTTCATAGAACAGTATTCTACTTTTTAAAAAATTATCAAAATACAAAACTATACATACTGTAATAATAGCTTGTGTCTTGCACGGACCTTTTTAAACTAACATATATACACGAGACTTTTGAAACTAGTATATATATATACTAGTTTTAAAAAGTCCGTGCAAGACACGAGGTAAGTTTTGTATTTTGATAATTTTTTAAAAATTAGAATATTGTTCTATGAAATTGAATAGAACAAATTATTAGATATATGATAAAATTATGTAGTACGATATGTATCATTTTCTGTTTTGTTATACACCCAATGATGTAGTTTTCAATTCTATTACTATATCATGTTGGGTAAATTTATGAGTCTTTAACATTTCTTTCGAATTTATAAAAAAAAAAAAAAATTATGATGTATAGTTTTTCTCAACAGAAAAATATAAAACAAATACCAAGATAATTCTCTCATCTAAAAAAATTTACAAAGATAATTCATTGAACTAATAAAGAAGTAGAAAAAAATACATATATATATATATACAAATGGCTAATTTTATTGATACATAAATCATACTCGTAATTTTATTAATAAGTAAATTAATAATATTTAATAATATGAAAAATATTTTTCAGTTAACCATTTTTTAATAAAAAAAATTATTAAGTCAATTAACAATTTTTAATGATATGAGAAATATTTTTCAATAAACAATTTTGATAATTTATTATTGCATAGGAAAATAGTTTTTTTTCCCTGAGTATTGTGTTAAATTAAAATTTATAACAAACAATAGTTGTAATTTCTAATATTATAGGACCGATTCACATTTTAAACAAGCCTTATGGTAATATTTTTAATTTGTTAAAAAATAAAAGATTTATGTTTCATAAATAATCAAGAATGTTTAGGTAATTACGAAAAAATCTGTTTCATAATTGACCAAGAATGTTTGCATAATTATGAAAAAAACTTGTTACATAATTGATCAAAAATGTTTGCGTAATTATGAAAAAATCTTCACTCAACTTATAGGCCACCATTAGTAAATTATTCAAAATAAAAACGAAAAATTAAAAAGAAAAGATGAACCTCAAGCAATTAAGCGGTTATTATATATATATATATATACTAGTTTCAAAAGGCCCGTACAAGGCACAGGCTATTATTACAGTATATTTAAGTTTTGTATTTTGGTAATTTTTTTAAATTAAAATATTATTCTATGAATTTAAATAAAATAAATCATTAAATATATAATATGGTAATAGAATTGTATCATTTTTTGATTTATTATACAGCTAATGATGTAAACTCCAATTCTATTACCATATCATTTTGGGTGAATTTATGAGTCTTCAACATTTCTTCTAAATTTATGAAAAAAAAATTATAGTGTAACTTTTCTCAACAGATAAATATAAAACAAATACTAAGATAACTTTTCCATCTAAAAAAAATTACTATAGATAATTCACTAAACTAATAAAGAAGTAAAAGAAAATACATATATATATACAATTAACTAATTTTATTAATACATTAATAATACTCGCATAACAAATGATCAATTTTATTAATAAGTAAATCATTAAGTAAATTAACAATTTTTAATGAGATGAAAAATATTTTGCAGTTAACCATTTTCTTAATAAATAAATCATTAAGTTAATTAACAATTTTAATGATATGATAAATATTTTTCAATAAATAATTTTGATAATTTATTATTGTATAAGAGAATTGGTTTTTTTTTTTTTCCTGAGTGTTGTGTTAAATGAAAATTTATAACAAACAGTAGTTGTAATTTCTAGTCTTATAGGACCGATTCATATTTTAAACAAATCTTATGGATGTATTTGTAATTTGTTAAAAAATAAAAAAAAATTATGTTTTATAATTGACCAAGAATGTTTGCGTAATTACGAAAAAACCTATTTCATAATTGACCAAAAATATTTGCATAATTATAGAAAAACCTATTGCATGATTGACTAATAATATTTACGTAATTATGAAAAAATCTTTATTTGACATATAGATCACCATTAATAAATTATTCAAAATAAAAAGACAAATAAAAAATAAAATAAATAAATAAATTCAAGTAATTAAGCGATTCTTTTATATATATATATAGATATAGATATATAAAAGAATATCATAGAAGGGGCTATATTACGCATGGGGGAGTGTTCGAATCTTTTTGGAGAAAAGAACATAAAAAGCATAAAGTTGTTGAGCTGACAATGCATAAATTTACCAAAGTTACTTTTTGTTACGTCGGGTTGGATTTTTTTTAGATTGAGAAATAACAAAAGATATGGCTTATTTCCATATCATTATTCTCCGTATTCTTTTTAATTCTATTTCAAGCCATAATAATAATTTGAATTATTCATCTCGTAAGTTTAATATTAAAGATAAATTTTGTAAAAAAATAATTTTATCAAATATCATTAAACACATAAATAAATTACATTTTAATTTTATAATGGACGCCCACTATGAATTTAAATTTAAATCATCCGTTTTATAAATTAAATATGATTTTATTTATCTATTCATTAATATTCAATGAAGCTCGTTTTTTTTTTTTTTTTTTTTGCACAAATAGCTTTCACTGCGAGGTTTGTGAGATAAACAGTTTACATATCATTATAGATCCAAAATGAGATCTATAAAATAAAATATGAAAAAATATAAAGAATAATGATATGGAAATAGACAATTCCCGAGCATTGAATTTACCTGAAGATAGAATTCTCCTGAAGATAGAATTCTTGATAGAGGAAAAAAATTCATGCACCTGATTCGAACTGTAAAACAACAGCTTGACTTGGTACTATAGTTGAGAGTTCTAAAAGCATTTAGAGCTTGTTTGGCATGAAAAAGCAAAAAGTTTTTTGGCTAAAATAGTCACAAAAAGATAAAATAGACTTTTTAGCTCAATAAAACAAATTATTACATCCAATTCATAATCATTTTATTTTTTCTCTCACAAAGGTCAAAAAGGCCAAAAAGTCTATCCCAAACGAAACTTATTAGTCTCAAGCTAAAATAGTCAAAAAGTTAACCCACATCCCAAACACGTTATTGTGGAAGACAAGACAGACAAATGAAAATGGGAAAATCACGCCTCAGTGGTATTTCCAAAATTTTATTACACAGTCATGGAAAACATAATAATTTTAATCAATAATATTTATAAAATTTATCACTGTTCTGTAAATATTTTTTTGTCAATTTTTACTGATTTGGAATTTTCCCAATGAAAATCTAGTTTTGGCCTAAATTTTCAGGCTTTGCAAACTTGTCTGTGGATATACATGGCATCAACACCATGGCAGGTGGTTCGTGAGGAGTAATTTTGTATGCTAATAGGTATATGTCATGTGGTATCTTTTATTATGATTAATTTTGGTAGTAAAGTCTACTACATTTATGTTGGGTTTTTAAAAAATAATAAATGACGTATACATTGGAAAATGTCATAAGTCCTAAATTTTTTACCAAATAAATGATCAAATGTCTCACCTAGGTGTGAGGTCTACAAAATTGCGGACTCCACACCCATGTGAGACATTTGGTCATTCATTTGATAAAAAATTTGATATCCCTGACATTATCTCGTATACATTTGTAATTGATGAAAAATAATATCATGTAATATCCCATTAGTATATGCATTTATAACTTTCGTAATTTTTGGCATATAAAAATTTCTCCAGAGTGAGGAATAGATCAAGTGAAAGTAGATCAAATAGTTCCAACTTTTATGGTGTATAAGAGATAAATACTTTGTGCCATAATCAATTATATGTAATGCTATTGAAAATTAGGCATGTTTTGAGTAGGTTAAAAATTGATTTTTTGAGTTTTTTTTTTTTTTTTTTTTTTGACCTTTTTTATAAATAAAAAAAATGTGTAAAAAAAAAAAAAAGAAATGATGTGACTTAAAAAAATTAAAAATCAAAAAAATTATTTTTAACCTCTTATTTAAATCAATAAAAACAAGTTAGAGCACAACATCTCCAATGGTAGTAGGCATTTTACCTATCTAAATATTACTATAAAGTATATATTTTATTTTGCCTATCAACTGTTTTATGTTTTTACTCCAACCATGCTCTTTATTTTAGCTATTTATCCAAATACTATTAATTTTATAGAATGCCACGTCAACAACAAAGATGGAGGGAAATGATCCTAATGATTGAATACATTTTGCCTAGCGTTAAAGGCTAGCTACATGTAGCTAGCGAATATGAGTTGAGCCAAAATGCCTAATCATATGCCTAGTGCATTGGAATTGAAAAAAGTAAATCACACTAGCCATTTTAACTAACAAGTATTATATGCCTAGTGCATTGGAGATGCTCTAAGGAATACTTGGATGGTGTCTACTCTGAACTAATTGTCAACTCTTTATCTCATATGTTTTACGAAAAATGTTTGAGAGCCCGAAATTCAGTGGCTCGAATGGCAGTTTCGAGCCATTCGAGCCACTGAATTTCGGGCCGTTTTGGCAGTTTCGAGTCATTCGAGCCACTGAATTTCGGGCCACCAACTATTACTGTATGTTTTACTAACTTTTTAAAGCAAAGGCAATATATATAGTTCTATTTTTTTATTTTTTACATGACGAAGTATGGCTCTTCATAATTTTCTTCTAAACATCTCTTCAAAATAAAAGGGACGAAAACAATTATTCATTCAGTGGTGATACAAAAAAATGCTGAAAACAGACCAATGGCTATTACTTTCTCGTTTTTTCCTTTTTTGCAATTTTTACAACTAATGACAGTGCTTGGAAGTTTCCTTAATGCACAAATGTTGGCAGTGCCATGATAAGCAGGGTCAATATGGGTTGGAAACTACACATTCAACATAATCCTCTACAAACTACACATTCAACATAATCCTCTGCTTAGTGAAGCCTTTAACCAGGGCCACTATTGGCAGTGTACTAGTTTTCTTGTTTTTCTTGTGTTTTTGAGAGAGAGAGAGACATCTCTTAGGATTTGGGAATATCCATTGGCACAAAACCATTGATACCAAACACTAAGAGTACTTGCAGTTCGATTTTGAATGGTTCAGTTTGTGATTTAGATCCGTCCGCATATATGTAGTTTGAAGAAAATTAAATCTGCAACCATCCACAATGCGAGTTACAGTTTGTACAGATAGGGTTTACGGATGTACGGATGATTTGCGAATTAAACTTTTTTCTTTAAAAATTTATTTTTGACCCTTTTTTTCCCGTTTTATAAATATTTATTTTGAACCATTTTTCCCTCATTTTCTAAAATGCTCAACATTAATAATTAACGAATTAAAACTTATAAAATTAAAAACACAACAAAATCAATTGCTAACACAAGCAATCATTTAAAATCCTAATTTTTTAATTTGACATATCGAGAGATTGAAAATGACTGTTCAAGAATAAGAACACAAAACAGAAACAGATTCTTAATTCAAGAATAAGAACACAAATATGTTTGCTGAACCAAGCCTTCAACAAAACTTCTAGTAAAACTTTTCCAACGGTTAGGCAAACATCTTTCTTTCTAAACAGAATCAAGTGTGGTCACTAGTCATTCAAAATATGCACCTTCACAATCTAATAGAAAATACAAATTAATTTCAAGAATTGAGATGAAGAGAAAGCTAGTTCAAAACATATTTGTTTTTCCCCTTCGTTATTCTAAAATATCAACAAAGCAAACCAATTGTAGTTCAAATTCTTCAGAACACCCATGAAGCAAAACAATTTGGTTTTCCCCTTTTTTATTCTAAAAAATCAACGACACATACAGATGAACTGAATAAAAATTTACCTATATCAGTGCTTCAAAATCAATAACCCCAATAAAGGGAACAACCTTTTAAATATCAACATAAAGGGAACAAGTGAAAAATTTGAAAGAACGAAATCCATAATTTTTTTTTTGCATTACCTTCAATTCTGATCACCGGTCGCCATAAAGAGAGCTACTTCTTTCAATTCCACCAACTTCTTTCAATTTCGACCACCAGTCGCCAGTCGCCACAAAGAAAGAGAGATTGAAGCACGAGTATGAACAAGAGTGAGTGAGAGAGTGATAAGATGAGAGAGGCTGCTTAGTGCTGCTGTTGTTAAGAGATTAGGGTTTGACTTGTTGGGCAAAAATATCTAGGATAGGATGAATGAAATCAACGATCCAGGTTAAAAAAAATAAAAAAAAAAGTCGAAGTGCAGACGAGTTTTTGGGGGTGCAGATAAACCCGCAACCTATACGCAACTAGCAATAATGTCATATTCCAAATCGCATCCGCTCATTGTATCTGTGAAACCGCCCATTTATATGCGGATCGGTTCAAGTTGGATAGTTCGAATAACCCTATACCTAACCTTACCAAACTCACTGGATTCTTAAGGATCCATTCCTTGGGACCCCCAAGACTACAGTTCACTTGGACCATTAGTTAGGGCTTCGGAGACTCAAAATATCCTGTTGGAATATGTAGCCATATCCACATAATCCACAACTCAGCTTGCAAACTTGAATTGCAATGGCACAACCAAACTCCAGAGGCTTGCTTCTACTCGCTTCTATTATTCACATTTGTATGGTCTAAGAAAAAATCAAAATGCATACAAAGTAAAAATCAAAATGCATACCAAACTCCGCATTTAGATTGTGTGTGGTTAAAAAAATTGATGGGAAAAATAAAAAAAAGAAAGAAAATATAATCCCACTTTTTATTTGATTATAATGAAAAACATAAAAAAAAGTGAAGAAAATGTAATTTCCCTTTTTGTCTTTTGAATTCAAACACTGCGTTTTGTTTGGTTGGGGATTAAGAAATGAATTTAAAAAGGGATTTAAAAAAGAAAAAGAATAAAATAGGTAAAATATGAATAAAATATATTTACATTTCACCTAATTTTACACATCTTTTCCTTTTCTTTTCCAAATTCCTTTTCAAATTTCTCAACTAAAAACAAACCACTTCCTAACTCAACCAAATATAGCTTGAAATTCAAATCCTATCAATTCTTTTTCTTTTTCTTTCTATTTCCTTTTCCCTTTCCCTTTCCCTTTCCCTTTCCCTTTCCCATTCCCATTTTCCTCATCAAATTCTCTAACCAAACACAATCTTGTAAAATCCTCCAACCAAATACAACCTTTAATGTTGTGTTTGGTTGGGAGATTTGAAAAGGAATTTGAAAAGAGAAACGAAAAAGATAAGTGAAATATAAATAAAATATACTTCTATTTCACTTCGTTTCACATACATTCTTCTTTTCCCTTTCCAAATCTCTCCCCAAATCCCCCAACCAAACACAACTTAAGAAGTTCTGGTTCAAAGCATTCCAATCAAGCAGTCAACAACTTGAAGAAAAAAAAAAATCTTAACGCCACAGCATTGTGACAAATCAATCATTCACAAGATATAATTCCTATATCATGTCTTCTTTCCCTACCTCAAATTCAAACACAGAACATAATTTATCAGAAAACACATTCAATTCCAAGACTCATGTTTTCCAATACAGAAACCCTAAAAAGTGCACTAAAATTGGATCTAATTTATTAAAAGCAAAAACAGTGGCACTTGAAAAATTGAACTCAAAAAACATTCACACCTCAAAAATTTCAAAGCACCTTAAGCATATCCTCAGCACCACTGAACGTGAAAGCCCCACCTTCCTCCAAATTCAAGACCTTCACGACTCCATCATCCACCAACATCGCGTACCTCCTCGACCTCACTCCCAGCCCAATCGGCTTATCACTCAAATCAAGCTCACAACCAATCGCCTTCGTGAAAGTCCCATTGCCATCGCTGAGAAGCATCACATCGTCGCTGACATTGAGATCCTTCTTCCACGCCTTCATGACGAAGGCATCGTTGACGGAGACGCAGGCGATGGTGTCAACGCCTTTGGATTTGAGCTCCGCCGCCTTCTCGACGAAACTTGGGAGGTGTTTTTGGGAGCAAGTGGGGGTGAAAGCGCCGGGGACGGCGAAGAGGATGGCCTTCTTGTTTGTGGTGAGGTCGGAGATGGTGACGGTTTGGAGCTCGTCGGCGTCGTCGAAGTAGGAGAGGGTGGAGTCGGGGAGCTTGTCGCCGACGGAGATGGCGGAGATTTTGGTGGTGGTGGTGGTGGAGGAGGAGAATTTGAGGGGTGTGTGGCGGTGACGGAGTTTGAGGTGGAGGAGAGAGAAAGAGGAGGAAGAGGAGAGGAGGGTTTTGGGGGAGAAGAGAGAGGTGGTGGTGGTGGTGGTGGAGGAGAGAGAGAAGGGTTTGGGGGAGGAGAGTAACCTTGACAGAGTGTGAGCGGCTGTGACTGCCATTGCTAGAGAGAGAGAGAGAGAGAGAGAGAGAGTTGAGGGGGTTTTGGTTGAAGTTTGGATAGCTTTGCGAATTTAGGCGGAGGAGACTATGAGAGGGAGAGGGACTCAGGGAGAGGGACACGTGAGGCGGAGGTTGTGGTTGGGGTCAATTGGAGGAAATTTTTTGGTTGTAGTGGGTCTCATGGTAATCGTAATGGAAACTTTGGAGTAAATATTATTTGTAACGGTAATATCAAGGTATTGTTTGGTATATTTTTTTAATTTTTTATAAAAATATGTATAAAAAAATACAGAGATAATGTGATTCAAATAAAGTACACTTATGTAAATACAAAAATATTAGAGATCTCAAAAATTTTATTAAATGTCTCACATGGGATCCATATTATGTAAGTCTTACACCTATATAAGACATTTGATAAAATTTTTATAATCTCTACCATTACTCATGTAAATAGGTACACTTATTTAGAGGATGTCAAATACGCTCTAATATTCCAATTAGTAATTTAACCACAATAATCTTCTAAAAAATTATATTTTTTGTCTTTTTATTATAAGTTGCATCATTTTTTATTTGGCTCACATCACTTCTCTATCATATTACACATCTTTTTATAAAAAATAAAAAATTACTGAAATAGCATATTTACAAACAACCATCTATTTATGATTTTTTATTGATTAGTAGTATTACCATTACACTCCAGCCTTATTTGAAAACATGTTATTTTAATATTTATTTATTTTTTGGGGGGCTAAAATATGAGTTTAAAAAAATGGTTTGGTTTCTCTTAAGTTATTATTTTAATTTGAGAGAGTATTTACGTTTGGTAAGCTCATTTTGAAATTGATTTTGGTAATCCGAACCGTTTATTTTTTAAGACTTGTTAAGTAAAATATTCATGCAAAAAAAATCGAGATAATTGGACGTCGATAACTATACTTTTGAATTATATTTATTTTACAAAAATAGACGACAAATATAATTTTAATAATAGCCATCTATTTTTTGTAATACAATTTGTATTTAAACATATAGATACCAATATTCGATCATTTTAATTTTTTGTATGAATATTTTACTCAACTAGTTCTACACAGTAAATTGTTCAGATTACCGAAATTGATTCCAAAATGAACCTATCAAGCCCAAAGACTTTTTCAAATTGTGATGGTCAATTTGAGACAAGCCAAACCCTAAAAAAAATATGCTTGGGATATTTCTTGACTTTTTATAACAAAAATCAAAAAAGAAAAAGAAAAATTTACTTGGTATACTTTTTGAATTCAATTTTCACGGCCCAAAGCCTGTTTAGTTTTGGGTTTTCAAAAATACATTTCAAAATCCATTTGAATTCAAAACTTAAAACTCAAAAATGTATTTGGGTATGTGAAAGAAGTAAATAAAATTGACTATAATATTGTAAAAACAGATTTGATTACAAGAAAAAAATAAAAAAATACAAGATCCAAAAAAAAATTCTTTTGAAAAATTAGTTTTGAAAACTCATAACCAAATAAGTTTTGAATTTTTAGATTTTTAAAAACTATTTTCAAAATATATAATCCAAAAACTAGTTTTAAAAACGCATAACCAAACAAGTTTTTAATTTTCAAAACTCTTTTTAAAAACTTATTTTTTAAAATTGGCTTCAAAACTAAACCAATTGCAACCAAAGTTTTAGATTAAATTGGTCCCAAAAGGACAAAATAAATTAAAAAGTTAATAAAATAAAATATAACATTTAAATTATAACCATTTTATTTTTTTCTCATAAAAATCAAAAAAAACTAATTCAAATAAACTTTTTAACTAAAGCTAAAATAGTTAAAAAAATCACATGCCAAACGGCAACTTAGAGATCTAATGGGCCGTGAAAATCCTCATGAAATACTCACCATTAATAATGTAGAAAAAAACGATTATACATGATAATAAATTAAAGTATACTTTTCACTATAAAACAAAAAATTTATTAGGGGCACTCACGGATTAAGTTGGGAAAAATAGATTCTTATCCATTATTCGTGAACTTAGGTAAATTAATAAAAATCAATCTACATCTGTTTATTTAGTTCATAAATGCGGATTGAGCGAACCGTGCTGGTTGACTGATAGATACGGATCGATTTACCAATTTGGGTTTTACTTTTTCTTTTTCTTTTCTTTTTTGAGAATTATTTTAGAGTAATTTTTTACTATTTTTGGCTTTATTTGATTCTAAAATTTTGTATTCTTCATTTTTATAATTAAAATAAAGCCCAAACTTTCACATTTCATAAGTAGTTAATATTATTATTAAATAAAATATTATTTTTTTAACATACAAAGTATAAAAAGATAATATCATTTTCTTAAAGAAGATTGGTGGATCAAGTTGTGTCTGATGACTGCTAATCCGCCATTCGTCCGAACATAAGCGAATTTGAAAAATCTGATAGAAAACTTTGCGGAACATAAACTAAAAACCATTAAGGATTCAATTTTATACATGAAAACTATATGAATTTCTACTATACAACTTAAGTAAATACATACCTTGATCCATGATAGTATGAAATTCTCTTGCAAGAAAGAGAAACCTTGAATGGAAGACCTTGATCTTTAAGTTCTTGACTTGTCTAAGATTTTCAAACCACTTCTCTCTCTCTCTAGGCGATGGGAGCCTTCTTGTGGTGACAACTTAAGTTTTTGATGGAGAGTGTGGTTTGGGACCTTACACTATTTATACTAGTATTCTTTCCATCAAAGAATCCATTCATTCAATGAACTTCATTAAATAGATTAATGTATCTTATACATTCATGACACATAATGCATCTTCTATATTAATGAATTCATTAGATAGATTAATGTATCTTACATATTTATAATAGATACATAATGCATCTCTAAGATTCATTCATAATGAATCCATCACATTCAATGTACATCTCTAAAATTCATTCATAATGAATCCATCACATTCAATGTGCATCTCTAAGATTCATTCATAATGAATCCATCACATTCAATGTGCATCTCTAAGATTCATTCATAATGAATTCATCATATTCATTGCATTAGCATTAGTCTTCTATACATTGTATATATAGGTGCATTCATCAATAATTAGTCACCATCTAATTGATGTACATGTATCTTACTTAATGAGATGAATCTAGTATAATCATGCATAAGCCACATTAAGCCATATTTAGGAAAAATTCTTACAATCTCCCACTTGGCTTGCATGATTATATTACGTCACTAGATTATCATAATATGGCCAACGTTCTCCCACTAGAAGATTGCACCATCACCATTAGATTATGTTCAATGAAATTATTAGCACCAAATCATTGTAGTCTGTGATTTACACATTGATCAAGACTATACAATGGTTATAGTGTTAATATTTACCATCAACATGAATAAGTGAATCTTAAATCACAGAGATGACATTAGCAACATAATGGTGATTAATGCTAATTCATCTATAACGGTCCCCTTGTTTACATCTTCTTCTAAATTGTGCACAAGTATGAAGAATGAAAACAACAAACAAAATCATTACTAACATAACATTTATCATGAACATAATACACTCATTTCAAGTCTAAACATGATAAACTTTCGACTAAGCCCATGCGCGCAACATGTTCTTGAAAAAGCTTAGGTGTGAGACCTTTAGTTAAAGGATCTGCTAACATGAGTGTAGTACCAATATGAGAGATGGAAACAGTCTGATTTAGAACCCTTTCTTTAACAACTAGATACTTGATATCAATATGCTTTGATCCTCCTGAAGTTTTGTTATTATTGGAGAACCGCACAGCAGCATCATTATCATAGTAAATCTATAAGGGCTTCGAAATTGAATCGACAAGTTGTAATCCAGATATGAAATTCTTTAGCCATACTGCATGACATGTGGCTTCATAACATGCTATGAACTCTGCCTCCATAGTGGAAGAAGCTGTCAGAGTCTGTTTATGACTCTTCTATGAAATGGGTCCATTAGCAAGCATAAAAATGTACCCAGAAATGGACTTTCGAGTGTCTTTACATCCAGTAAAATCAGCATCTGAATAACCAACCACTTCAAGGCTGTCTGTTCTTTGATAAGTGAGCATGTAATCCTTAGTGCCTTGTAAATATCGCAACACTTTCTTAACTGCTTTCCAATGATCAAGTCCGGGATTGCTTTGGTATCGACCCAGCATACCAACTACAAATGCTATGTCAGGACGTGTACAAACTTGAGCATACATAATGCTCCCAACTTCAGAGGCATAAGGAATTTCTTTCATTTGTTCCCTTTCTAAATTATTTTTGGGACACTGAAATTCACTAAATTTATCACCCTTAACTATAGGGGCAACACTATTTGAACAGTTCTGCATGTTGAACCTTTTAAGAACCTTTTCGATATAGGTTCTTTGGGACAATCCTAAAATACCATGAGACCTATCTCGGTGAATTTCTATCCCAATGACAAAAGAGGCTTCACCAAGATCTTTCATTTCAAAATTTCTCGTAAGAAATTTCTTTGTCTCGTGTATCATTCCCAAATTATTGCTAGCAAGCAATATATTATCAACATACAAAACTATAATGCAGATATTGCTCCCACTGATTTTAAGATAGACACATTGATCAACCACATTATCCTTAAAATCAAATTTGGTGAGAACTTCATGAAATTTAAGATACCATTGTCGAGATGCCTGCTTTAGACCATATATGGACTTCTTAAGCCTACAAACCATATTTTCCTTGCTTTCATCCTGAAAACCTTTAGGTTGGTCCATGTAGACCACTTCATGCAAGTCACCATTCAAAAAAGTTGTTTTAACGTCCATTTGATGTAACTCTAAATCATAATGAGCTACTAAGGCCATGACTATTCTCAAGGAATCTTTATTAGAAACAGAAGAATAAGTTTCCTTATAGTCTATCCCTTCTTTTTGAGTGTATCCTTTAGCAACTAATCTGGCCTTGTATCTTTCGACATTGCCTTTAGGACCACGCTTGGTTTTAAAAACCCATTTGCATCCAACAGTTTTGGCTCTCTTAGGCAATTCTACAAGATCCCAGACATTGTTGTCTTTCATGGATTTTAACTCATCTTTCATGGCATTTAACCATTGAGTTGCATTTCCATTTTTTATGGCTTGGGCATAAGAAACAGGATCGTTCTCCAAGCCTATATCACACTCATTTAGGTAAACCTCATAGTCATCTGATATGGCTGGTTTCTTTTCTCTTTGTGATCTGCGTAAAGTTTGTTCTGCAACTGAGACAACTTATTTTCCAATGTGAGAAATCTCTTGTGTACCAATAGGTTCAAGTACAACATTTTCTTGGATAATCGTGGAAGGCGTAAAATCACGATTTTCCTCCAAAGAAATATTTTTGAGATTCATACTCCCACTAATGTTTTCATCCTCTAAGAACACAACATTTCTAGTTTCAACAATTCTTGTGTTATGAGTGGGACAATAGAATCTAAAACCCTTTGATCTCTCAGGATATCCAATGAAATAACAACTTATAGTTCTAGGGTCTAATTTCTTTCTTTGTGGGTTGAAAATTTTTACTTTAGCAGGACAACCCCATACATGTAAATAATTCAAATTAGGTTTCCTACCAACCCACAACTCATAAGGAGTTACAGGCATAGCCTTACTAGGAACCCTATTAAGAACATGTACAGTAGTTTTTAAAGCTTCACCCCATAAGTAATCTAGCAAAGAAGAGTTACTCATCATACTTCTCATCATGTCCAAAAGAGTACGGTTTCGTCGCTCAGCTACACCATTTTGCTCAGGTGTATCAGGCATTGTATAGTTAGCAACAATACCATTCTCAGCCAAAAATAAAGCAAAAGTACTTGGATTTTGACCCGACTCGGTGAATCTACCATAATATTCACCACCTCTATCAGATCTTACACTTTTAATTCGTCTGCCAAGTTGATTTTCAATTTCAGCTTTATAGAGTTTGAACATATCCAGTGCTTCTGATTTTTCACGAATAAGATACACATAAGTATACCTAGAAAAGTCATCAATAAAATTAATAAAATATTTATGTCCAGAAATAGTTGGAACAGTAAAAGGACAACATATATCAGTATGAATTGTGTCTAATAATTCAGTAGTCCTAGTAGCACCCTTTTTCTTTGTCTTTGTGTATTTTCCTTTAATGCAATTCACACAAGTACGAAAATCAGAAAAATCAAGTGAACTTAAAATTCCGTCTTTAATAAGACGTTCCATCCTTTCTCTTGATATGTGGCCTAAGCGCTTATGCCACAACATGATGAATTTTCATTCACTTGCTTTCTCTTTTTATTTACCAAGTCGTTTACATTAAAGGATAAAAGAGATTGTACATAAGTGGAATCTAAATTCAACGAATAAAGATTACCATATAAAATACCAGAACCAATCATATGAGAATTGTGGAATAAGGAGATTTTATTATTTCCAAACTTAAATTCATAACCACAGGAATCAAGTTGTGAAACAGAAATTAGGTTTATAGTAAAAACAGGAACATAAACTGTGTTTACTAAATCTAAAATGAAACCAGAGTCTAAAATTAGACGGAGGGTGCCAATAGCCTCAGCGTCCACTTCTATTCCATTCCCAATCGTAATGGTTCGTTCTCCTTTATTTAGTTTCCGACTTGTAAGGTATCCCTGCATGGAATTTGTTATGTGAATACTTGCACCAGTGTCAATCCACCAAGAATTTGGTGGAACATCTACCAAAAGGGATTCATAAGACACAAAGCATTGAGTGTTACTTTTCTTGTCCAACCAACTTTTAAAACCTGGACAATCCTTTCTTATATGACCTTTCTTTCGACAGAAATGACATCGAATCTTATTTTCTTCATTAGCCTTGTGAGTTTCATCATTTGCATTTTTCTTCTTCTTACTTTTGCCTTTCTTGAAAATCTTTTTGGTTGGACCCAAAGTGGTAAGGTGAGCCATATCAGGCTTTTCAGCTTTAAGCCTCTCTTCTTCTTGAACACACATGGCAATTAACTCGCTCATCTTCCACTTATCTTTCTGCGTATTATAATTGATCTTAAAAGGACCAAATTGCGCAGGAAGAGAAGTCATAATGAAATGAACAAGAAAACCTTCAGAAATTTCCATGTACATTCCCTTTAATTGAGAGGCCATGTCATTCATCTTTAAGATATGTTCACGAACACCACTCAAACCATCATATTTTATTGTCATCATTTTAATCATGAGAGTACTAGCAAGGGATTTGGAAGTTCCAATGAATTGTTCTTCAATAGATTTCATATAGCTCACTGCACTTTCAGAAACAGGAATTGCTCCTTGAATTGCAGGCGTAATTGAGCCTTTCATTATCATTAGACTTAAGCGATTAGAGCGTTCCCATTTTTCATATAAAGCCATGTGTTCCTTAGAACTTGTATCATTAGGTTTTGTAGGAGCTGGCTCTCTTAATGCATAGTCTAAATCCATAATTCCCAAAACAATTCTAATTTGTTCCTTCCATTTCTTAAAATTAGTTCCACTCAAAGCTTCAATACCAGACAAGTAACTATTAATGGCAGTGGGATTCAATGCTGCAAACACATAATATCCATTACATAATATAATCAAGAAAACTACTTTTCACATCTCATAAAAATAACACCACAAGTTAAATATATCTAACTATAAAACATAATTGTTAGATACGAAATCAAGTTATCCTTCCGTTGGGCCGAATAACAATATATTTTAACAATTCATAAAAGTAAATGAGATAATAAAAATAAACAACATAAAATAAAATAAAATAATCATTAAGACCATAATGAGTTTATCACCGTTTGGCAGAAAAACTCAATGTCTCTTATTTTATTTTATTAACTAAAGCACGAGAGAAGTTTATCACCGTTGGGCAGAAAAACTTATTGCTATATTTATTATACTAATCATCTCGGTTGTTCAAACATACATAGTGTTGAACCTCCGTTGGGCTGATCAACAATGTTTCAACTCATAAGGTGTGTAACAAAACATTATAAGTGCATAAAACATTATCTTAATTACCACTTGTTCAATAATTTTCAATTTTTATTTTAATATCAATAGAATAAAAGATTCGCCAAAAATAAAATAAAATTGGACAAGTGTAAATCAAGGTTTTGCACTTGTTACACCAAACATCATTATAAAATGAAATTCATACTTATACATTTCATGCATCAAAATTGAGAACCTTGCTCTGATACCAAATTGATAGAAAACTTTGCGGAACATAAACTAAAAACCATTAAGGATTCAATTCTATACATGAAAACTATATGAATTTCTACTATACAACTTAAGTAAATACATACCTTGATCCATGATAGTATGAAATCCTCTTGCAAGAAAGAGAAACCTTGAATGGAAGACCTTGATCTTTAAGTTCTTAACTTGTCTAAGATCTTCAAACCACTTCTCTCTCTCTAGGCGATGGGAGCCTTCTTGTGGTGACAACTTAAGTTTTTGATGGAGAGTATGGTTTGGGACCTTACACTATTTATACTAGTATTCTTTCGATCAAAGAATCCATTCATTCAATGAATTTCATTAAATAGATTAATGTATCTTATACATTCATGATACATAATGCATCTTCTATATTAATGAATTTATTAGATAGATTAATGTATCTTACATATTCATAATAGATACATAATGCATCTCTAAGATTCATTCATAATGAATCCATCACATTCAATGTACATCTCTATAAGATTCATTCATAATGAATCCATCACATTTAATGTGCATCTCTAAGATTTATTCATAATGAATCCATCACATTCAATGTGCATCTCTAAGATTCATTCATAATGAATCCATCATATTCAATGCATTAGCATTAGTCTTCTATACATTGTATATATAGGTGCATTCATCAATAATTAGTCACCATCTAATTGATGTACATGTATCTTACTTAATGAGATGAATCTAGTATAATCATGCATAAGCCACATTAAGCCATATTTAGGAAAAATTCTTACAAAATCTTCATCCGCATCTGCTTGCATATACTATCGAAACTGCTTAAAAATTAGTGGATTGAATTTGGTCAATCAGTTTTGTCGAATCGATGGAGCCCGTGAGCACCCCTTGAACTTATAAAAATCTTAATGTAGACCTTTTTCTTTTACCTCAACCACAAAATAATTTGGATCAAAAAATCAAAAAACATATTTGGCTAACAAATTTTCTAAGCTCTTTTCAAAATTATTTTTTCTGTCTCCTCTCTCCTCTATCATTCTCTCACATTCTACATATCAATCAATCAAATTTTCTCTTACACCCATTTGTTCAACTACAAAAAATAATATAAAATAAAAATTACGAATCATTCCAAAATTATTTTTAAAACTCATAACCAAACACTTTTTTAATTTTCAAAACTCTTTTCAAAATCCTCCGTTGGAGCGTGTGATATCATATGGACTTTTTACTCAAATTTTTATTTAAATTTGATAAAATAAAAAAACAGACACAACGTTCAAAATGCTATAAGGTTGACAAAAGATGATAAGAGTAAGAGTTTTACTAAGCCATAAAATGAAGTTAATACAATTTGTACAAAATATCTTACAAATTGTATTTACTTTTATTGAATAAATTTTTATTTTTATTTTAATTTCTTATTTATATTATTGTAATTTATTGAAAGTGTGAATATTCATGCTTATAATTTTCACATTTATTATGAAATTCACATTATTATAATATATATTTGCGATTTTTATTTTATAATCATAAACAAGCATAATTAGTGGGATTGGAATTTAGTAATCATAATTAGTAAGATTTGATCTGATTATTATAATCAATGCAATATTAACTTGAGAGTTTTTGTCATTTCTTGTGACATAAGATTTTTAGATTAATAGAAAATCAATAAAACTAAGGCAAATGTTAACCTAATGAGTCCCATTAATAAAGTTTAGCAATAACATTAAATGTAACAAGAGATGTCATTAAATGTAACAAGAGATGTCATTAAAATAAAAAGAGATGTCATTAAAATAAGTCAACAACATTAAATGTAACATTAAATGTAACCTACCTTGACTTTTCATTTAACCTAATAAAAAAGAAAATAAAATATGAGCTCCACCTTTATTTCAACTCTTCATCTAACCTTAAAAGAATTTTCATGCTTATTAATTTTGGATGAAAAAGAATGAATTTTTGTTTTTATTTTTTTTTATGATTAGGATTTCTGTTTGTTTATTTTTCAAAAAGATTAATTATTATTTGAAATATTTATTTTCTTAATATCATTCATATCACGAGTTATAATTTAAAATACATTATATATCTGTTGTTCAAAAAAAAATCAAAAGTCAAAAAATCAAACATTGATTTCATAGAAGTGTAATTGAAAAATGAATCACAAAATAAAATAATAATAATAATCTTTTAACAAAAAAATTAAGGTTAAAATAGTCATTAAAAAAGTATTAAAAACATTTATGATTAGCATTAACAATTGTGAGAATAAATAATATGTTATGAATTCTTTTTAACACTTTAATAAAACTAACTGTATTTATTACAAGTGCATGACCATTAATTATTTATTATGAACACTTGTTAGCATAACTCTAAAATTTAATAGTGTATAAGTTTTATATATGAGATTTTTAATTAAAAATCCTAATAAAGTTAATACAGTTGGTATAATGTTTTGAGTAAAGCACCAATAAATCCTAAATTTAGATATTTTGAACCATTTAGTCCTGTCTTTTCCTTTTTTTTTTCTTTTTTTGTAGATTGAAATTGAAGCCCATGAAATCAACATGTGAGTTGTATATGTTTGGGAGTAAATGTGATTTTTAGGTGATATTGTAGTTATCAAATTGCCCAAAAGCATACTATAGCATTTTTTGATTTCCCTCCCACGCGAACGAAACGGATGAGAGAGAATGGAAACTTCTGGGTTTCCATCCCAATGTTACAATGGTGATCCTCATCCTATTTGGTTGCAAAACCGGATTTGGCAATGTTAAACCTAGAATCTTCACTCCCTAGTTAACATTAGACATCCTCCCAAACCCTAGAAAAACAAAACCCCCTTCTAGTATATTTTCAGGGTCGATTCAGCGTGGGCATCGAGACATCTTGACTTACGATTGACAATGAGGACATAACTCCAGCGAGTTCACATCAACCATTCATCAACATCGTGGTTCATGTCGTTGTGCGATGGCGATAGGCATGTGTGTTGTTGATGTTATATTGTATAGATGTGGAGTAGAACACATTCATGGTTGATGTTGGACATATAAGCTAATTTGATTTGATTGTTTGTCAAAACCATAATGTGGATGTTGTTGGGTGTTAGTGACATTGTAGGGTTCGATGGTATGGGTTTTGGTTTATGTTATTTTGTGTAAATGTGGAGTAGAACACATTCATGTTTGATACATATATAATAATTTCATTTGATTGTTTGTGAAAATCATAATGCGGGTGTTGTTGGGTGTTATTGGCACTGTGGGATTTGAAGGTATGCATTTTAGTTGATGTTATTTTGTGTAGTTGTGAAGTAGAACACATTCATGTTTATGATGTTACACATATATGCTAATTTGATTTGATTGTTTGTTGAAAACATAATGTGGATGTTGTCAGATGCTAATGGCACTGTAGGGCTCATATTTTGTTGAGGGTATGACTGTGTAGTGTTCATTACATTGAGGTGTTATTTGTGATGTTGCCACTGGGTGTGTTAGGGTGTGTGCTCCAATTCGGGTCCCTGGTATTTAGGTTAGTGTTTGACATTTTTTGTGTTGTGGTGTTTTTGTTGATGTTATTTTGTGTAAATGTGGTTAACGAAATTTATGGATCGTAATGTGTAATGATGATAACGTCCATGTTTGTAAGTTATGTGTTGGATGCGATCCCAATGTTAATCTTGTAATCCCCTGTGTTTGCCATGGCTTTTTTTTTTTTTTTTTGTAAAGTGTTGTTCCGTTGTGATTTGTTTGTGCATGGTAGAGGTATACACACGCACGTCTATAGTGAAGATGTTTGCATACATAGTGTGCATATTTTGGAATTTGTGTTCTTTCCATACTTATTTGCATTCTTTTAGCAAATGTTACAAGGTTAGGCTCATTACGGTATTGGTACTAGGTGTCATGTGTGTTGTTATGTTTTTGGGCTTGACATGCAGTGATTATATGTTTACAATGTTGGCTGCGTCCAAGGTTTTGGCCATTCGGTTTAATACATTTTTGTAGTGTGGTTGGAGTATTTAGCTTGTATTACATGTTGTTGTAATGATGTTTTGTGACACCCGAATTTGTAAATTTAATTCAATACTGCAATAAATAGAATTCCTTATTAGTATAAAATAAATAAATAAATAAATAATAATAATAATTAATGTTATGGTTGTAGATGATAAAATGTAATCCAATTAGATTATTAAAACCTTGAGCCTAATGCGAATTAAATCAAAGGTTAAAAAAAACATGGTGATTTATCACCATCCTAATATATAGGATGGTGACTAAGTACCAACTCAAGCCACGTAATAAGCCACGTGAAGGAAGACAGGATGCCACCTGTTACACAGGTGGCCAAACTTAAAACAACTTACTTGGTATGAACCATGCAAACGTGCCTATAAATAGTGACATACTTGTGTAGTAAACTCAAGAAGTAAGAACAACGAATTAGAAACCATTCGTAGTGAGGTAAGCTTCGAAGGGAGTGTAGTTGGAAGTTATAGTAGGAAAATAAAAGCTAAGGGTCAATCTTAAGGTGAGCTATATTATATCTTGAGTTACCATAATATGTTTTCTATATGTCTTGAGTTACCATAATATATTTTACGAATGTTTTGAGTTACCACGATTTATTTTATATAATTTATATTTTATGGTTATGTTAATTTTTCAATTACGTGGATTATTTTTTGAATCTTATTTGCTTAAATTAAAACCCATGGATATGTTTTGGCAATAATCTTGTAAACAATTATTTTCTGTAAGTACCACCACGGAAGTCTCACGCCTTGGGAGACTTAAATAACCATTGGCCCCTGTTTGGCCATTTTGTAGTCCTCTGTTTGTCATGGATCCATTGGCCCCTGTTCTGATTGTCACTCCAGTGACTCCTGTTCTGTTCTTTTCTGTACCGTGGTTATAATTATTTACGTAATTTATTTCAGTTTCTGTCACTTAATTAATTTGTTTATTCAACTTAAATTATGTTAATGGTTTAACCTAAATAACTATCCATGGCTATTTTTGCACCCCTACACTCACAGTATAATATTTCAACCTCTGTTATGTGCTTATAGCTGTTACCCCTTTTAGGTGACGGGATTTAACGAGATCAAGATGGAAGATAAATCACAGTATTTTCTTTTCTTTTCTTTTTGTTTTTCTTTCATACTATCTGTATTTTGATTAGACTCTTGTAACAAAATAACAGCCCAAATGACTTTTTTGTTTCTTTAAATAAACTTTTGGTACCCAATTTATTTATTTTAATTTATTTAATTTATCCATTGCGCTACCACTACAAAAATTTTAGAATTATTTTATTTTATCTTGTTGCGATGCCAAACCTTTGGGTACCGGGTTTGGGTCGTGACAAAAGTGATATCAGAGCAATGGTTTCTTTTCTCTAAATAAAATTAGCATATGTTGTTAAATTTTTCTGTGCAGTTACACATTATTTGAAATTCACATTATTTGAATTGAAAATTATTTCACACAAAAAAAAAAAAAAAAAAAAAACCCTTAAGTGTCTATTAATAAAAATATATATATAGTTATAAAATAAAAAAATAAATAAATACTATATTTTGTCCAATATCATAATTGTTTAATTATATATATATACATATATTGTCATAATATAAAATAAATAAATAAAATATTGTGTCAAACATGATTTAAATAAATATTGGGTAGGCTAAGTTTTCCTATGTTGTAGGACATGGCACACCAGGAAGAATTGATTTGGTTCGAGCCCCAGGGAGTGCATCTGGCCCCTAACTTATTGGAGAGATGGGGGGACTCAGAAAGCACTATCGAACAGACCCACCTCAACCTTGACCGACTCATGGAGAGGCTGGTATATTTGCAGGCCGACCCTGACGAAGACTACCTGTTTTGGAGACTTAGCTGAGCTAGCACCCGAGAGAGATACATTGGGCCGACGCACGTCGTTGGATTGGTATATCCGCATTTCTTGGTTGCTCCCTTACCCGCAGCCTTTGCCGAGAGGAGAGGGAATATATACCCTAGCAGCCATATTTGCACTACTACACCTCCTCCACAGCACATTATCCAAACTCCAACTGTGGACTACACTGACAATACCACATACTTAGAGATACATGTGCAGCTCACTGGGTGGCAGTTTTGGGGATATGATCACGGTGTACTGGTCTACATGGTCCATGTAGTTTGGCGCTGTTTTGGGATTGAGCTCAGTGAATGGGAGTTTGAATCCCTTGTACAGCAAGAGTTCCCATGGCTGTTCCACGGCCCAGTCTTCTAGAGCCAGTTTTCGTGGGGGCTCAGTGACCTATTCTAGGAGCATGACAGAGAGATGTCGCTGAACTTTTTTATTTTTATTTTTATTTGGAGCTGACAATGACTAGTCTAATCCTTATATTTTTGTATCAGTAGGATTAGACTTTAACTCTTGATGACTGAACTAACGCCTTATGTATAGTAACAATGATGTATATATGGTGTTTTATGTGGTAATATTAATATTGTAGTAAAACTAATAAAACTAATATGTTATATATGACGTTGTATCAAAGTTGTATCAATATGATGTCACGCTTATATCATTTTACCTTATAGTAATGGCTAATGATGGAAATGGAACCGGATCGTCGGTCAGCGGTACCGACCCAATAAAGCAAATCATGGAAAAAGCAGTTACTAGTTTTCTGCGAGCCCTACAAACCAACATTAATAGCGGATTGCCTAAACGACAAGAAGAACCAACTACAATAAAACAGTTCCAAGACTTGAAACCTACCATGTTCACTAGCAGTACAAACCCACTGGTGGCAAAGGCTTGGGTTAGAGATATGGAGAAAAATTTTCGCACACTACCTTGCACAGAAAGGCAGAAGGTGACTTTCGCCACATTCACCTTCAAAGACGATGCACAAGAATGGTGGCTTCTTACCCTGGAGAAAGAAGATATTGTGACTTGGGCAAGATTCTTGGAGGTATTCTATAAAAAATACTTTCCAGATTCACAGCGAGAACAAAAGGCGTCGGAATTCATACATCTAAGGCAAGGAACCATGACAATGGCTGAATGCGAGAGCAAGTTCACACAACTGGCTCGATTTACGACATACGTCATCCCCGCCGAAGCTCGAAAAGCCAGAAAATTTCTAAACAAGATTGAATGCTGAAATCAAGGATAGGCTAGAGGTTTTGAAACTACCCACATATTAGGAGGAAAAAAGGATTAAAGCCTTGCGCTCCAGGGAACCAAGCCAGAGGAAGCGATTTTGGAAAAGAGGTAACAAAAGACCCGGTGTCACGCCCCCCAAAAGGGTAAATACAGGCATAACCAGTTCAACCAGTTCAAGCAATCAAGGTTCTACAAATCCCAGAGGTGGCACCATTCCAACTTGCTCTACCTATGGAAGGACTCATTGAGGACAATGTCGTCGAGACACTGGAGCATGCTTTAGATGTGGCCAAGTTGGCCACTTGTTGAGGGATTGTCCAAAGCTTGCCAGTTTAACAGCCGACCCCTCTGAACCAGTCCGAAAACCCGCGGTACCTGGAAGAGTGAGAAAGGACCAAAAATGCCAAGGAAGAGCTTTTATCTTGGTGCCTGGAAACCCAGAAGTTACTGAGAATGTCGTGTCAGGTACACTTTTCGTTTGTGGTCACTTAGCTCATGTTCTCTTTTACTCTAGTTCAACTCATTCTTTTGTTACACCACACTTTGTTACCAAGTTAACATCAACACCCGAACCCTTAAGATATATACTATCTATGTCTTTTCCTTCTGGTAATTCTGCCCTTAGTGCTGATACATACAAATCTTGTATTGTATCCTTAAAAGGGGAAACTTTACACGTAGACTTGATTTCCCTCTACATTAGTACCTTTGATGTGATCTTAGGAATGGATTGGTTAGCTGCTAACCATGTCTCTATTGATTGTAAAGCCAAAAAGGTCTTCCTCTGGTCACCAAACCAACTCGAGCTTGTCTTTGATGGAACTGGAGTCTCTCCCCCTCCGTGTGTTATATCCTTCATGACAACCCAACGGCTTCTAAGAAAGGGTTGTTCTAGTTGTATATGTTATGTGATCGATATTCAACAAGAGACCCTCACACTTTATGCAATCCCTGTGGTTCGAGAGTTCCCGGATGTATTTCCTGAAAACCTATCTGGCACCTCGGTTGACCGAGAAATCGAATTCACTATTGAAACCCAACCAGGTACACAACCAATCTTAAAAGCCCCTTACTGCATGTCCATGACAGAATTAAAAGAGCTGAAAACTCAACTCCAGGAATTATTGGACAAAGGTTTCATTCGACCAAGTACCTCACCATGGGGAGCTCCAGTACTATTCGTAAAGAAAAAGGACGGTACGATGAGGTTATGCATCGATTACCGAGAGCTAAACAAAGTCACCATAAAAAATTGGTACCCTTTGCCACGAATTGATGACTTGTTCAACCAACTGCAAGGTGCCCAAGTATTCTCAAAAATTGACCTGCGTTCTAGCTACCATCAACTAAAAGTCAAAACGGAAAGCATCGAAAAAACTACCTTCAGAACCCGTTACAGGCACTACGAGTTTCTCGTCATGCCATTTGGCATCACAAATGCTCCAGCGGCCTTCATAGATCTCATGAATCGAGTGTTCAAACCCTATCTGGATGAGTTCGTTATCGTCTTCATTGACGACATTATCATATACTCCAAGTCACCGATGGACGATGAACAACACTTGCGAACGATTCTACAAACACTACGTGATCACAAACTTTATGCCAAGTTGAAGAAATGTGAATTCTGGATCACTAGTGTACACTTCCTCGGTCACATCATTAACAAAGATAGTATCTCAGTTGACTCCCAAAAAGTTACGGCAATCGTGGATTGGCCACGACCCACTAATGTGTCCGAGATGCGAAGCTTGTTAGGTCTAGCCGGCTATTTTCGTGCAAGATTTCTCGAAGATAGTATCACCCTTGACCCAGCTAACTCAGAAGAACGCACCCTTTGAATCGACGGACAAGCAGGAACGTTGCTTCCAAGAATTAAAGAACAGACTCGTGACAACTCCTATACTGGCACTCCTCGCGGAAACTGAAGGATTTGTAATTTATAGTGATGCCTCATACAATGGTTTGGGTTGCGTTCTTATGCAAAATGGGAAATTCATTGCATATGCCTCACGTCAACTAAAGACGCACGATAAGAACTACCCAACCCACGATCTGGAATTAGCAGCAGTAATCTTTGCCCTCAAAATCTGGCGCCATTATCTCTACGGAGTAACCTGCAAAATTTACACAGATCACAAGAGTCTTAAATATCTGTTTACATAGAAAGAACTAAATATGAGGCAACGACGATGGCTAGAATTTATGAAAGACTATGATGTAGAGATCCATCACCATTCAAGCAAAGCTAACGTGGTGGCAGACGCATTGAGTCGAAAGACGACCAAAAGTTTAGCATGTACCCTCATTCCCCGCAAGATCAATGGGCTACTGGCCAACATAATCATGGAACCCGAGTTGATTAAAGAAATCAAAGTCTGCAAATGTGAAGACAAACTTCTGAAGAAAAAGTACGAGGGGCAAAGAGGCACGCCCGATCCTGACTTTACGATGAGCAATGGGATACTAAAATTTCGGAATCGAATTTGCGTACCCGACCTTCCAGAACTCAAGAAGAAGATATTGGTAGAAGCTCATAGCTCGACGTTTGCGATCCACCCTAGCAATACGAAGATGTGTCACGATCTGAAGGAACGCTTCTGGTGGACTGGAATGAAGAAAGACATAGCAAGCCACGTCTCTAAATGCCTACATTGTCAACAGGTTAAAGCAGAACATCAGAGACCTGCAGGATTGTTGCAACCACTCCCTATTCTCGAATGGAAATGAGAGCACATTACTATGGACTTCGTGGTCGGACTACAACAATCAGTCTCGAAGAATGATGCAATATGGGTTATCGTAGATCAATTGACAAAGTCGGCACATTTTCTACCAATCAAAGTCACGTACTCCCTTATAAGCTCGCCACTCTATACATTAAGGAAATCATTCGTTTGCACAGCACCCCAGTTTCAATCATATCTTATAGAGACCCGCGCTTTGTGTCTCATTTCTGGAACAAATTTCAAGAAGTTTTGGGAACCACTTTGAAGTTTAGCACAGTTTATCACCCACAAACTGATAGGCAATTTGAAAGAACAATCCAGACTTTGGAAGATACGCTGCGTGTGTGTGTGCGCTAGACCTCAAAGGTAATTGGAATGATCACCTACCTTTGGTAGAGTTCGCCTATAATAATAGCTACCATGCAAGTATTAGAATGGCACCATACGAGGCATTATACGGAAGAAAATGTCGATCACCTATGTGTTGGACGGAAGTCAGAGACAGGAAACTGTTAGTCCCCGAGATTGTACAAATAACAAGCGATAAAATACAACTTATCCAGCAGCGAATCTGCACTACCCAGAGCCGCCAGAAAAGCTATGCAGATACATGGAGACAAGACTTAGAATTTCAAATAAGCGATCATGTGTTCCTAAGAATCTCACCAACGAGAGGGGTTATCCGATTTGGAAAATGAAGAAAGTTAAACCCACGTTACATCAAGCCATTTGAGATACTAGAAATGATTGGTCCTGTGGCATATTGCTTTATGCTTCCACCCGAACTATCCAATGTCTACAATGTGTTTCACATTTCGATGCTTCGCCGATATCTTCGGGATCCAAAGCATGTTGTCAATTATGAGAACCTGGAAGTTCAAAAAAACCTCTCTTACGAAGAACAACCAGTACAAATTCTTGAAATAAGACTATACCTCTTGTAAAAGTCTTATGGGGAAACCATCATGTCGAAGAAGCAACGTGGGAAACTAAAAGTCAAATGTGAGCCAAATACCCACACCTCTTCGAAAACCAAGGTATGTCAAGTTTGGGGACAAACTTCATTTAAGGAGAGGAGAAATGTGACACCCGATTTTGTAAATTGAATTCAATACTGCAATAAATAAAATTCCTTATTAGTATAAAAAATAAATAAATAATAATAATAATTAATGTTATGGTTGTAGGTGATAAAATGTAATCCAATTAGATTATTAAAACCTTGAGCCTAATGCGAATTAAATCAAAGGTTAAAAAAAAAAAAAACATGGTGGTTTATCACCATCCTAATATATAGGATGGTGACTAAGTACCAACTAGGCCATGTAATAAGCCACGTGAATGAAGAGAGGATGCCACCTGTTACACTGGTGGCCAAACTTAAAACAACCCACTTGG
Organism: Camellia granthamiana; assembly: GCA_036172215.1. NCBI lineage: Eukaryota > Viridiplantae > Streptophyta > Magnoliopsida > Ericales > Theaceae > Camellia > Camellia granthamiana. The sequence continues at coordinate 62,069,238 of CM069912.1, forward strand.
TATGAACCCATGCACAGATGCCTATAAATAGTGACATACTTGTGTAGTAAACTCCAGAAGTAAGAACAACGAATTGGAAACCATTCGTAGTGAGGTAAGCTTCGAAGGAAGTGTAGCTGGGAGTTATAGTAGGAAAATAAAGGCTAAGGGTCAATCTTAAGGTGAATTATATTATACCTTGAGTTAACATAATATATTTTCTATATGTCTTGAGTTACCATAATATATTTTACGAATATTTTGAGTTACCACGATTTATTTTATATAATTTATATTTTATGGTTATGTTAATGTTTCAATTACGTGGATTATTTTCTAAACCTTATTTGCTTAAATTAAAACCCATGGATATGTTTTGACAATAATCTTGTAAACAATTATTTTCTGTAAGTCCCACCACGGAAGTCTCACACCTTGGGGGACTTAAATAACCATTGGCCCCTATTTGGCCACTTTGTGGTCCTCTGTTTGTCATGGATCCATTAACCCCCGTTCTGATTGTCACTCCAGTGACCCTTGTTCTGTTCTGTTATGTACTGTGGTTATAATTATTTACGCAATTTATTTCAGTTTCTGCCACTTAATTAATTTGTTTATTCAACTTAAATTATGTTAATGGTTTAACCTAAATAACTATCCATGGCTATTTTTGTACCCCTACACTCACAATATAATATTTCTCACTCTGCTATGTGCTTATAGCTGTTACCCCTTTCAGGTGACGAGATTTAACGAGATCAAGATGGGAGATAAATCATAATATTTTCTTTTCTTTTCTTTTTGTTTTTCTTTCGTACTATCTGTATTTTGATTGGACTCTTGTAATAAAATAACAACCCAAGTGACTCTTTTGTTTCTTTAAATAAACTGTTGGTACCCAATTTATTTATTTTAATTTACTTAATTTATCCGTTGCGCTACCACTACAAAAATTTTAGAATTATTTCATTTTGTCTTGTTGCGACGCCGAACCTTTGGGTATCAGGTTTGGGTCGTGACATGTTTCATATGTTTTGTATGCCTCGTATTAATATGTTCATGTGGCAGGTACTGTAGGACGGGAAGGTTCAAACCGTAGGTTTGATGGACAGATAACCAGTTGACATTGCGAACTTGCACACAGTTGTGATTCGTACATAATCATTTTTTATGTACTTGAACTGAAACCCACATCCGACTACGTATTTACATAATATCGTCTAGAATTCATGAGTGTCGCCCCCCAAAAAATTGACCAACATATGTAATATACCCCCAACCAGAACATCTTCGATTTATGAGGACAATATAACAACAACAAATCTGTATGATCTTCCATATCACACCTCTACCCATCATTAGTGTCACACACCCCATCGGTCCATGAATTCTCAACACCACATCCAATGCCTGACCCATAACTTTGCATCTAAATAAGCACATCAATATGATGAATGCCTAATGAATTTGCAAAGGAAAACATATTTTGAACATCGTCATCAGAATCAACCATAAACTTATTGTATCCAGGAATAATGAATAAGAAATACACCAACGCCGGCACCAAGCTATCTGTAGACATCTCATTTTTGACCGTCCTCAAGACTTAGACATCATCGTTTGTACACTCGATGATTGTGCTTGTTTATGTTCGTTTTGAGCGCCCAAAGTCCTCAGCGGAACGTCTTGTCTTTGAGCCTCTAAACCTTTTTGTTTTGTGCATGTTTTTGGACCAAGAGCTTGTTGTCTCTTTCCTGGAGAGGAGGGTGACCTGTCGGCCAACCCTTGACTTTGTCGGCCACGGCTTGTGCCTGTCGGGTACTAGTGGTGGCCGACGGCCATTGGTCTCCTTTTTCAGATATTTGTTTGCCAGTTGTGCCAGCTGTTGCTCACTAAACTGCATCTTCATACACATGTATGGTAGGATGTACACAAACTCAAACCTTGATTTTCTATATATAGGGGGTGCCTTCCTCCATTTGAAAGGGTTAGACATTTTAGACTAAAAATCTCTCTCTCTATAGATTTCTCTCTCTCTCTCCTTATTTTGTGCCTTAAAGTCTAGTTTCTCTACACTTTTGCACATCAACCCTTGATCAAACTTGACCACCTTGGAGCTGAGGTCTCTTGAGGCCCTCTTTAAGCTCTAGAAGAGGATTTTGGCTTGATTTAGTTTGTTTTGTTGCTCTAACTTGCATCTTGTCTTCAAGAGGTATAACACTTGTATTTTAAGCTTGTTTTAAATACTTGTTTTGCCATCTTTTTACACTGTTTTTAAACTAGTTTTGAACTCCAAAAAACTCTGTTTTTATGTTTAAAAATGGTGGTTTGAAGCTATTTGGTGTTAAGGGATAGTCCGCCCTTCTTGTTGCTTAATTGTTTAGCTTTTTGTGCCATCTTTCATGACCTTCAAATCAAACTTTTTGGGCCTTTTGAACCACTGAAATTCAGAGAATTTTCAGTGACAAAGACCTACTTTTGAAGTCCAAAATTGGAGGGGATAGCCACCTCTTCTTGTGTCTTATTTGCGTTCCTAGTTAGCTTCATATGTTAGCATGTTTTTATAGCTTAACTTAGATTATTTCCAGCATGTTTTTGCCTTTGATTTGGGCTGCTTTGGCTTTGTTTTGGGCTGTTTGTGTTGTATGAGTAGTCTTTTTCATAGTTGTAGTGTAAAGGGCTTCACTAGTTTAGTGTTTTAGGCCTTTAAACATGAATTGCTTGAGTTGCTTGCATGTTGTGGTGCTATTTTGCATGTAATTTCAACATCATAAGCTCTGTCACATACTCTTTTGTTTCACTCTTTTATTTGCTTTTGAGAGTGGTTTCAAGTTTGGGATCCTTTAAGCTTGAGATTGAGTTCATTGCTTAATGGTTTAATCCTCTTTGAGTGTTTATTATCAACAGCATGAACTCTCTCTTGCCTTAAATCATCCCTTGGTTGACACTTCTTTCGCTTTAGAGGACACTCACTTTTGGACTAATCAATTAAAGAATGAATTGGTAAGCTAAAAATGAGTAAACAAAACATGACAAGTAAAAGAGGCAAGATTAAGCATCTTTTGTGTTGCATTGCGTATGTTCGAATCGGACGTTAATTCAAACACAAGGAAAATGGGACATTTCATACTCAAAGTGATGAAATGTGCCATTTTTTCTTGGTCGCCATCACCCTTGATCATGCATGATAAGGTGGTGGCTATTTTGGTCTTGTTTGTGCACTCATTAAGCTTGTACAAGCTTGGTTTCTTGGCCATCATGCATGGAAAATGCTTGGTTGATGGTTTGAGGGTCAAGAGTTATTCTCCTTTGAACTTGTGTGAGGATAAGGAGAGTAACAGTACACACAACCCTTGAGAATACACTGCTTTGCCTCTGTTTGCTCTCTGTTGCAGCAAAAAAAGAAGTTCAGGAAAGGGGCAGCCGACCAGCCACCAGTAGCAGCCGACCGGCCACCAATGGTAGCTGATGACCACCATTGGTAGCCGACCAGCCATCAATGAAGTAGGTTGCTCTGTGTGCTCCTGCAGGGGATTAGAGGTGTTCTGGGAGTTGGCACAATTTTTAGTGGTCAAATGTGTGCAAACAGAGGCTGCAATGGCAAGGCAGTGGCATTTTCGGGTGGAGAAGCCGAGCATACATGCATCCCTCATCCCTCAAGGCCATTTAACTGCTTTATTTAATTAATTAGTGGTAACTAATTTACTTACTTTGTAATTATTTAGTTAAAGTGTTTAGCTAATTAATTCATTTTGTAATATTTAATTAGCTTAAAATAAGTTAGTTAATTCGTTTCAATTGTTATAATAGTTAGCTTAATTAGCGTAGCTAGTTAGCTTTTATTCATTCGGACCCTCCTTCACGAGGGCATAATGTTGTAATAAGTGTGCGTGCGTACGTGTGTGTATGTCTTCCAACCCCACGTCTTTCTCCCTTTTATTTAATCGCTTTTGATGGTTAGATTAGGGACATTTTCGATTAGCATACCTTATACTTGCATGTTTGCATCCATTCATTTGTCTTACATGCACCGAGGCTCGGCTCATCATTCAAACTGCATTGCAATTTCAATATTTTCTTTGAATACGTGTTTATAGCATGTTGTTCAAATCGACTCATATGCCATATTGGTAGCCGAGCTTATTAATTGCATATTGCATGTGTTGCATTAGGCATCTTGTATAGTTAGGATCATGCATTTTTCTAACTAGTTTTTGTTTTGGCTTGGAGTACTCGGTAAGTTTTATGCTTTAGCATACTTACATGAGTGTGATTGCCATATTGCTATGATTAGCATGCTTTCCATGAGGCTATGTGCTTAAATGCTAAACTGTTTGAATGCATGTGGATGAAGGCTTGTTGTTTGAATTGGAACAATTCAATGAATGTGAGTTTTAAGCCCATTTTGTTGTGGCAAATCATGTTTTAAGCCCACTGTCTTTGGTGGCAAATCCGCATCTTTTAAGCTCACTTGAGGGTGACAAATTCAAACCCTTTTCGAAAACAAACATGAGTTGAATTGTTCCAAGTCTTGCTACTAGTCTATACTTGCTTGTGTGCGTCACTGTAGCACGTCCGCGGAGGGGACCTCGCGCTACAGTTCGGACTCCCTTTTGTGTCACGGTTCTAAATCTGAACCAAAGAGTCCAAATCCGGCAAATCGTTTGAGAAAACAGATTTTTGAAAAGTAGTGCCAAACATGGACTGCTTTGCCAGATTACAGAGTCGCCACCTAAATATTTAAAATGGGAAATTTAGGAAACCCTGACTCAGTGCCGAAGGCCACGTGTCCGTCATCACCAAAGTGGCTTGGCTCGGGAGCTTGGGTACGATCGGGGAAGGTCAGCTATGAGCACCCCCTTTCGCCCGGTTCGAAGACCGGCCTCTACTAACTGTGATATCCGTTTTTGAAAACATTACATGTTCTTATTCTAATTATTTAGCCTAGAATTACTATGTGATGCGCACAACACAAAATTATAGACTAGATTGCCTAACTTGGAAATAAACATTGCATATCCGTTTTGTCTCGAAAAACGTGTTGTTTTCTTTTGCTACTCGCAAGTAGGCTAAAATACGGATTTCAACGAGTTGTTCCAACTCAGGCAATCCAACCTCCACCCACAGGCATTCAAACAGTTTATCATGTAAGCACTTAGCCGCATGGCAAGCATACTGTCATGGTAAACATCCACACGCATGCGATATGCTAAAGCCATAAAAACTCACATCGTACTCCGCGCCAAAACAGTAAACTAGTTAGTAAACATGCATGACCTAGTTCATGTTAAGTGGCTAATGCGACACAGGCATAGATGTAATCTAGAGTAGGCTCGGCTAACCCTAAAGATGGCATGTGAAATGCATTTTATTTGATGCACGTATTCAATTTGGAATTGAAAGTACGATGCAGTTTGCATGATGTGCTGAGCCCGATGTATGTAAACAAATGCATGAATGCACGCATGCATTGCATAAGGTATACTAAAATAGACGTGTCCTAATCTACCATTGTAAGCAGGTAAATAAAAGGGAGAAAGAAATGGGGGTTGGAAGACATACACCCACTCACCCACACTTATTACAATTACGCCCTCACTCGGAGGGACCAAAATAATAATACAGTCCAAAAATAAATGAATAAATAAATTATTACAAATTCTAATTACTAAAATTAAAGCAAATAAATAAATGAATGCAATTGGGGCCTCAACCCTGCCTTGAGGCGCGCGAATGATGCATGCTCGATCCGACTTGCCCGGAAAACCCGTGTCGTGGCATTGCTGCTTCTGTTTTTACTGCCCTGCTTCTCCAAAAATTCCCAGAGTTTCAGGAAAACCTCCCAAATGATCTGAAATACCCCACCGGCTGGGGGAAGATCTCATCGGCTGCTGAGATTGACCACCGGCTGCATGTGGAGTTTACCGGCATAAAAACAGTGCCGATCGGCATAATAAACTGCCGGCCGGCAGAAAGTCCCTGCAGCAGACAGATTGACAGCAGCAGCAAGACAGCAATGCATGGCATGGGTTTTTGGGCATATGTAAGCATGGTCATGACCCCCTATCATGCTTTGAGACTCAAGGAGGTAAGACTCTTGGTTCTTGGGCCACCAATGGTGCATTTTGATGCATGATAGCCCTAAGAACTAAGATTGCATTTTAATGTAAATGCATGCAACACAAGCAAATGAAATCCAAAACCTTTTCATGTGTAGGTCCAAGGCCTTGGTGACCAAGAATTGAGGTGAGTTGCACCACTTGAAGTGTGAACTCCTTCCAATCCTATGTTTGGCTTGACAATCCCCAAGCCAAACCATGGAATGCAAGAATGCAACAAGGCTTAAATGCAATGCAACTTATCATGTTAAGCATGCAAAGAGCTAAAGTATGCAAGGCGCAAATGTCATGCAACATGGACCAATTAAGCATGGAACTAGCATACATTCAAGGTCTCATTGATCAAACATGCAACAACCGAAGATACAAACATGCAATAATGGACTTAAGCCATAGAGGGCAGCCCTCTAACTCCCCTAAAACAGTGGCAAATCATGCCTCAAAACAAGAGCAAGATGCCGCACAAGCATGCAAGCCATAAGGCATAAGGCTAAGGCACAAAGTGGGACATTGAACCACCACTTAACAAGACTAAACATGGCACATGTTAGGCAACCAAAACAGGTTTTTATCATGCAAAAAGGCACCCAAATCCCTCATGTGACAGCCCCAAAACAGTCCCAAAAGCATAAATGCACACAATGCACATTTTAAAGCATAAAGGACACACCTTTAAAACATGAAGAGAGATAACAAATCTAGACATGTGAACATGGATTAAGGTTTGAAATAGCATGCCAAATGATCCCAAATCCTCTAAATAGGCTAACCAATGTATGCACATGGGCTATATGCTTGAGGCCAACAAACCATCATGCAAAGTAACCATATTAATCATGCAAAATATGATCAAAACAGTGGCTCACAGCCCTAGAACATGGCAAATCGAGGCTAAATGCTCCACCATGCTAAGCCAAAACATGGAGATATATGGGGCTAAACATATGGCACCATTCTAGGCCAAATGAGGCATTACAAAGCAAGTGTAAGAAGCGTGCTAAGGACCATCAAACCCACATTAGACAGAGGTTAAACATGACTTAAAACACTCAAGAAAGCTCTGAAATGAGGCCAAATGCAAGCAAGCATGCGTACTAGAGCTTCATATAAACAAGGCTTACAAGCCAAAATGCAAGACAACCAAACCAAGCATGCCAAATGGGTCCAAGGCAGTGGCTCACAGCCCTTATACATGGCAAGATGATGCTATTATCTCCATGAAATCAAACTAAAATATGCAAAGAATATGGCTCGAATGCATGGCACACTTTTAAGCATAAAAGAGCATTTCAAAGCAAGTATGAGAGACATGCTAAGGACCATAAATCCGACCAAAAACAGAGGTACAACAAGTCATATTGAGCACAAATATACTCTGAAATGAAGCCAAAACTCGCCATACTCTCATGCTATTCTTTAAGCCCAAAACAAAGGCAAACAAAGAGCCAAGGGGAGAGGGGTGTCTCTCCCCTATATGAGACTTAAAATCCTCTTCCCCACCACTGAAAACCCACTGGTTTTCAGTGGTGAGAAGGCCAAAAACACCAAGCCAACAAGATCTAAGATAAAGGTCACCAAAATAGCCAAATAAGGCCTAAAAGGGTGAGCCTTTGTTCAAACCACAAAATGACCTTAATGAAGGTTCAAGAACAAGTAAAAACAAGATTTTTTTATGTTAAACACAAACTCAAAAACTCAAAGCAAAGAGGGTAGAAAGAGGTTGCAAAAATGGGGAATATAAAGTAAAGTGTTTACCCTTGAAGATCCCTTGAAGAACAAAGGTTCCAGCCACTCTCTAGTGATCAAAACCAGTCCAAGATCACACAAAACAAACCTCCAAGCCTCTCAATCTCGAGCTAAGGTGTAAAGGTGTGTGTAAAGGAGCAAAAGTGAGGTAAAACTACACTTTTTGGCCTAAAATCACACACACAAGAGGAGAGAGACGGAGATGTAGATATATGGCAGAGATATATGTATATGAGCTCTGGTTTTTGTCTCTAAAAAACCTCTAACCTTGAGCCAAGAGGAAGAGTCTTCCTCTTATAGAACTTGTAAGACTTACAAGCTAAGCAAACAAGGGCTCATCCCTCCATACACGTGTATGGAGGGGAGCAAAACACTTTACAGCTGCAATAAAATATCTGATAAAGCAAGTGTACAGTGCTCGGCCGGCAAAGAGTACCAAATGGTAAAATTTAGTGCCGGTCGGCACAAAAGAGTGCCAGTCGGCACAATAAAGTGCCGATAGAAACACCAGCTAGCCGGTGGCCTTTAGCCACAGCCGGTGGTGTGTGGGGATGCCTCATAAGGCACTCCCTCCCCTTTCATGGCATAACACAAGTGTTTGGTGCAAAACCAAACACAACTGGTCGAGTTCGGAGGTCCTGAGGCAGGGCGCGCACAGCCGAGAACTCCGGGAACTCCAAACGAACACGAACGTAGATAATCACCGAGTGTTCCGACGGTGACGTCCAAGTTTTGAGGACGGTCAAAAATGGGGTGTCTACAGTTGCCCCTCTTTGACAGAACTCGAAAGTCATAAGAATGACGGGAGTGAATGTCAAAGCCCAGAGACGACCCATTTTTGACAAGGCCGAAGACTTAGACAATCATGCAAAACAAGTAAGATATGCGCCCGAAGGCAGGGGCAAAATGCAACTGAAAATGCAAGAAGCCGAGCATAACTTATGATCATACAAAGAAAGCTGTAATGAAGCACACATGCAACAGTTATAAGCTAGCACACGCCAATCTGCACTACAATGCAGAAAGAATGTGAGAGAATTATGTGATTCTCAAAACGTCTCACGCGGAGGATACAATACCTGTGCGGCTCGTCCGGTTGCACCGGCCTCAAATGAACCGTTCATACAATATCGTGCCTGTAAAGAAAGCAAATTTAACAGGTACAATATTGTTAGCAATATGCAAATTACACGTTTGGAGGTGTGTGGCAGATGCAACGTGTATAGGCAGTTGTAATTGAACACATGTGAGTAAAGCAGAGCACGCATACAATGCAATGTGTATAGAGAAAATTGAACACATATCAGTAAAGCAAAGCACGCATACAATGCAATGTGTATAGAGAAAATTGAACACATATCAGTAAAGCAAAGCACGCATACAATGCAATGTGTATAATGAAAATTGAACACATATCAGTAAAGCAAAGCACGCATACAATGCAATGTGTATAGAGAAAATTGAACACATATCAGTAAAGCAAAGCACGCATACAATGCAATGTGTATAGAGAAAATTGAACACATATCAGTAAAGCAAAGCACGCATACAATGCAATGTGTATAGAGAAAATTGAACATGATAAAACATGATGTTGAAATGCAACGTACTGCAACACAGTATAATTGAAACAATTTCTTTTGAAATTCACGAGACATAAAAGGATACGAGAAGGGACATCCTTTGCGCGTTCTGAGCATCGCTCACAAAAGTCGTAGTACGAGGTCAACTCGAAACTCCGCTTATATTCTGAGGGCGCCATTTCTTGGACTGCCTTAAGCAATGAAGATACCAAATCACATGACTGACCCGAACAAGGGCGCAAAAGGTACGATGGCCGAAAGGAGGAGGTTACCAGTGTCAAACTCAGCACCCTGCTTCCCTGTTATTTTCTTGCTTTACTTCCCTTTTTTGTTAGGAGTTTAAGCACATTGCACTGCCTCAAGCAGGTTCTACTTTTTTGAAAATGCGTATTTTCTTTCTTTTAGAAATTCATGACGGGGATGAAACAGCTATTTGTTCGAAAGGTGTTTCCGTTGTACATTCTATGCATCGCATCGCAAGGCATCACACAACAATGTGACTGAAATTAACACTGTGTTTTTGAAAACGAAGCATCGCATCGTAATAATCAGGTAGTGAACCAATTACAACTCGATAAGCAAAACAAAGACTTGACAGACTAGCCAAGTGCAAGTACAACTTGATGAAGGGCATGAAGACTTAAAGAGAGTGACATACAACTCGATAAGCAAATATACAACAACTCGATAAACAAAACGGGGACGCCCTCATGAGAATTGATCACCTAAGGGTACTGAAAGGGGTGGGATTCCCCAGATTTTTGGCATAAACACCTCAGAGGGCCGGGGGGAAAACCACTGGCCAAGCCAAAAGTCCACCGGCCGTGAGGAATGGACATCGGCCGAAATGGTGCTCCATCGGCCGAAATAGATGGCCGGTCGGCACTAAATTGTCAACACCAGCAGAATGTTGACAGCTGTCTTTCACTCAACCTTATCCTCTTCAAAAGGGGTTTCAACTTCGTGGTTCTCTTCATTTTCACCCTGATTTGCTCCAAATGGAAGAGTTTCTTGCCCAAAATCTCGCAACTTGGATTAACAACTTGGATGGTTCGGAAAAGCTGAATTTCCGAGCTTTCGGCATAAACGCACTATTCACTTTGCGTCGTACCCCGCTGCATTTTCCATTCCTCTATGCCGCGGCAAGGTTTTGGAACCCGGGTAACACATGTCTTTAGCTTTAGCGGACAAGAGGTGTGTCCCACTTTTGAAGATTTCCGAACTCTAATGGAATCTGAGCGCGATGAGGAGATCCTGCCCCAACTTCGCTTTGGCCATGCTCAAGCCTTAGGACAAATGTGTGGGCTCTCAATACCCGATGCTCGTTCTCTGATTTGTGACGGGACATTAGATGTTCCGAGTTTGGTCTGTCGTTTTTCTGAGACTGGTGACCGTGGCGACCATCACTGGCAAGGCTTTCGGCGGCACGCCCTCTGTCTATGCATGCTATCTCATTTTCTGTTCGTCTCTGGTTCCGGAGGAGCCAGTGTCCGGTTGATTGAAATTACCCAAGGCTTGAAGGAGGGCCAAAGCTGCATTGCCATGGTCCTGGCTGAGACACTGCTGGGCTTAGATGCCTTTTATCGTCGAGAGACGATTAGATTAGCAGGGAGCCCACTATTACTGCAGGTAATGTTTCCCACCCAGCCTCACATTTATGTTTGCTCACATCACTCGGCCCTCAGGTTCGGTTTTTCTCACAAAAACCCTTTTCTCACTTTTCCTCTCGTCGTACATCTCTCTGTTCTTTATTCTCTCATTTTTCATCCCTCCCCAGGTGTGGTTAATGGATAAACTGAAGGTTGTGGACTCCTGCCCAGCATATTCAGCTCGCGGCTACTTCTTCAGGCAACGCCTAGTTGACGCTCTTGATGAGGGTTGGTGGTTTGAATGGATGTGCAGTTTGTCCGCAGACCGCATTGCCTGGCGGTGCCCTTGGCTCAATCTCCCGGTAATGAGCTACAGCATGACCCGTCAACCCGGGATCCAATTGATTGGCTTGACTCACTGTGTCTTCTACTTTCCATTCCGTATCCTGCGCCAGTTTGGTCACGATCAGACTTGCCCGCCGGAAGGGATAGAGTACCCGACTACATTCCCAATTCGAGGCGCACAGCTGGCCCGATATGCCACAGCATGGAGGACGAGAGAACTCTTGGCCCCCGCTCCCGCTTTCAGTTGCACTTTGTCTGATGAGTGCTTGGATTGGCTTAATGAAGAGGCACAGGAGGGGCCCACCTTGGCATCAGGGGCTTCGACCGGCTCTGGGAGGGGGCGCAGGGACATCTGACTTATCCATGTCCCGGACTTATTGCTTTATTAGTACTTTCAAGTTTTCTTTATGAATGTAATAAAAAGCAACTTTAATTTGTATGTAAGGAGCAAGAGAATTCCGCTTGAAATCAATGAAATTGAAGGTTGTGGTACTGAAAATTTTCCGTTTTGGTCCAGAAATGGTCTTAGTTGTAAAAAGATTTATTTGAACACAGTCATCTTCATTAAAACTTTTCGAAACCATTTTCGATATGGATCAAAACTGGACACGCCTGAAATCTGTCACTGAGATGCACAATCCCAGATTCCTGCAATTGGAAAATTGCCCCTAGTCTGAATAGTACCGCGGCACTGCATGGCAACGGAAAGTTGCCCCTAGTCTGAATAGCACTGCACCGGAGATTGCGATGAATGCTGATGGACAAAGATGACCAAGATGATCAAATGGACAAAGCTGATCGGGGAAAATGTTTATGGCTGAACTTCGGGATGAAGCTGCCTACGTATCCCACGAATGGGAATCAAGCCTTACGTAGTTCAGGCTTGGGTTCACTCGAGTATTTTCACTCTCCTTTTGCGCTCTAACTTTTGCCAAGGCCGCCCTTTGCGGGTTTTCAACCTTGCGAGCTCAGTTTTTATATTTTCTAATTTTCTGTGCTCTGAATTTTGCCTAGGTCGCCCTTTCGGGTTTTCGGCCTAGCGAGCCTCTCAGGGATAATATTTCTTCAACTTGTCCATGTTGATCGGTTGGGAGAACTCTAGGCCATCTAGGTCCATCAGAACCACAACTCCACCTGACCAAATAGACTTGATGATATAGGGACCAGTCCAATTGGGTCTGAACTTGCCCCTTGGGTCATGGATGGGAGCTCGATTGTCTTTGAGCACCAAATCTCCTTCTTTCAAATTCCTGGACTTAACTTTCTTGTTAAAAGCCCGGGCGATTCTGCGCTGATAACTTTGGACGTGGTACAGTGCCTTCAGCCTTCTTTCATCAAAGAGCATGAGTTCCTCAAATCTACTCTGCTGCCAATCTGCCTCAGCTATCTGACACTCAGCCAGCACTCGCAGTGATGGAACCTCAATCTCAATTGGTAGAACGGCTTCCATCCCATAGACTAGTGAATAAGGGGTTGCTCCAGTCGAAGTTCTAATCGAAGTACGGTAGCCCCACAGAGCGAATGGCAACTTGTCTGGCCAGTCCCGATAGGTTTCCACCATCTTCTGCAAAATGTGTTTAATGTTCTTGTTGGCGGCCTCAACTGCTCCGTTGGTCTGCGGCCGATATGTGGACGACTTGTGAAAAGCCACATTGTACTTCTCCAACAAATTAATCACCTCTTTCTTGAAGTGGGAACCATTGTCTGAGATGATCTCGTTCGGAACCCCATAACGGCAGATAATGTTGTTTCTGATAAACTTTGCGACATGCGAAGCTTTCAGCACCGCATAAGATTGGGCCTCGACCCACTTCGTAAAGTAATCTATTGCGACCAAGATAAACTCATGCCCATTCGACCCCTTCGGGGTAACAGCCCCGATCACGTCAATTCCCCAAACTGAAAATGGCTATGGCGACGTCATGTTGTACAGTTTTGACGGCGGGATGTTCATCCGGTTCGCGTGAATCTGGCACTTGTGGCATCGCCGAACAAAGCCGATACAATCTTCCTCCATGGTAGACCAGTAGTAGCCTTGTCTGAGGATCTTACGTGCCAGCATTACCCCGTTCATGTGTGCCCCGCATTCTCCTCCGTGGATAGCCTCCATTAGGCGCTTCGACTCTTCGGCTTCCACGCACAGCTTGTGCATTCCCAGATGACCTCTTTTGTACAACTTACCCCCGCAGATGATAAACTGAACAGCTATTCTTCTGATTGCCCTCTTGTCTTTGGCGTTTGCCCCTGGTGGGTACATTTCCTTCTCTAAGAAGTTCCATATGTCGTAATACCAAGGGTTGTTATCCTGCACTTCATCTATGGCAGAGATCGACTCGTAGGCGGGTGCAAATTTCTGGTCAATAATGACTGGACGCATCCAGACTCCAGATGGGATGTCTATCATGGAAGATAGAGTTGCTAATGAATCTGTAAACCTGTTGTTCTCTCTCACTAGGTGAGTGAAATTTAGCTTTTCAAACCGAGGAATCAACAAATCCAAGGTCTGGTGGTATATTATCATCTTCTCCTCCTTCACTTTCCAATCCCCTTTCGCTTGAGACACAACCAGGTTCGAATCTCCAATGACGTCCAATCGCCTTGCCCCTAGTTCTAGGGCCGCTTCCAGACCGGCAATACATGCCTCATACTCTGCCTCATTGTTCGAGACCTTGAACTGAAGCTTGAATGCTAAAGGGATACGGGACTCGTCAGGCGCTATCAACAACACCCCTATCCCATACCCGTATTGATTTGACGCCCCGTCAAAATACATTGTCCAGGTTTCATCTTCGATGTGCAGAATAGCTTCATCTGGGAACAGGTACTCAACCGCTTCATCCCCTTCAACCGGGTGGTCGGCAAGGAACTCTGCTACCGCTCTCCCTTTTACCGACTTGCGCGTCACATACTTGAGGTCAAATTCGAAGAGCAACAGCAGCCAACGAGCTAGCCTACCCGTAAGTGCTGGTTTCTCGAAAAGATATTTGATGGGATCAAGTCGTGAAACCAACATTACAGAGTGAGCTAACAGGTAGTGCCGCAGCTTCCTGGTAGCCCATACCAAGGCCAAACAAGCTTTCTCCAGTGGAGTGTAGCGGGTCTCGTAACCCAGCATCTTCTTGCTCAGATAGTAGATGGCCCTTTCCACTTTATCTTCCGACTCTTGCGCGAGCATACAGCCCATTGTAGTTTCAGTCACTGACAGATACAATATCAACGGCTTCCCCGGCTTTGGTGGCGACAACACGGGCGGATTCTGTAGATACTCTTTAATCTGTTCAAACGCAGCTTGGCATCGGCCGTCCCAATGGAACTTCTCCCCTTTCTTCAAAAGACCAAAAAGTGGTTCACAAGTTAAGGTTAGTTTTGAGATAAACCGCCTTATGAATTGCACTTTACCCAGAAAGCCTCGCACCTCCTTTTCAGTCATTGGTGGTGGCATTTCTAAGATGGCCTTGATTTTAGAAGGGTCGACTTCGATGCCCCTTTGTGTAATCAGAAATCCCAGCATTTTTCCCGCTGTAACACCAAACGTACACTTCTGAGGATTCAGCCGCAGCCTAAATTCCCTGATCCTTTGGAAGAACTTTTGCAAGGCGGTGTAGTGGCCCTCTCTTTCTTTGGACTTGACAATCATGTCGTCCACGTACACCTCAACCTCTTTATGGATCATGTCATGTAATATTGTGGTTGCAGCCCGTTGATACGTAGCCCCAGCGTTCTTTAGCCCAAATGGCATCACTCTGTAGCAATATGTACCCCACGGGGTGGTAAAAGCAGTCTTCTCCCGGTCTTCGGGTGCCATTACTATCTGATTATAGCCTGAAAAGCCATCCATGAACGAAAGCAAAGCATGCCCCGCTGTGAAATCTACCAACTCGTCGATATGCGGCAAGGGAAAGTCATCCTTCGGACTGGCTCTGTTCAAATCCCTGAAGTCCACACATACCCGGATTCTGCCATCCTTCTTCGGCACTGGAACGATGTTGGCCAGCCAAGTCGGGTATTCAGATACCAGCAGGAAGCCCGCGTCAATCTGCTTGGTGACCTCTTCCTTGATCTTGATGGCCCAATCGGGGCGGATCCTCCTGAGTTTCTGCTTGACAGGTCGGGCCTCGGGGTCAAGAGGGATCCAGTGCTGTACAATCTCAGGATCGATTCCAGGCATGTCTTCGTAGGACCACGCGAAAACATCTTTGAAATCTTTTAATAAAGCGACTAAGCGCTCGCGTTCCTCCGAAGACAACGTGGACCCGATCTGGACCAGCCGCGGGTCCTTCCCAGTACCAACGTTCACAGTAGTGATTTCATCCATTAAGGGTTTAACAAACCTCTCCTGCTCTTGTTCAATTAGTCGTTGCAAAACCGGAGGAATTTCGTCCTCGTCGTTTTCATCAAAATTTTGAAAGTCCTGATTTAAGCAATAAATCAAAGGCACAGAAAAGTACTCGGAAACCACAGTCACCTCATTCTCATTATGCACTTCCAAACCGTCCAATTCTTCTGTTACAACAGACTCAAAAGAGAAAGAAAAAGATGACCTGGACAGGACTGTGGCATCCGGGTTGTCACCCCCAGGAATACCGGACTTCGACTCAGACGAGCTGGAACCTGATTCCGACTCACAAGACTCAGTGGAATCAGATTCCGGCTCACTACCTGACCCGGTGCTGCTTGATAAAAATCCCCCCTCGTACTGCCAGATGAGGGAGGGTGCGACGGATGCATCCAAAATAGCTGATGGTAGGCCCGCAGCCGTTTCATCTCCGATCATGGACACCGAAGAGTCGTCCCCCAAGCACACCTGGTTGATCAAAGGATCTGAAAGTAGACAAGCCAGTGCTACCCCCATTTCAAACTCTGTATCCGCAGACTCCAATTCCTCGCTACGTTCAACCTCAACTGTCGGGTCTGTCTGCTCTTTAGCAACATCATCCCCAGATAACTGCAAGTCGAAGAAAATCTCAAATCCCGGCATGCGTTTCTTTTCTTTATTCAGCCATGGCTCCGGAAAACCACAGAATGGGAAGTCTTCCCCCTCCCGGACGAAACGTCCGTTCAAGGTACCCCGGATGGGCCGGTGCATCAATTCAAAAGGTTTCCCCATCTGTTTTGCTTTGGCTCTTCCAGCCATCTCTTTTCCTCTTCTTACCCAATCTTCCTTGGTGGGCAGATAACCCAAGCCGAAGGTATGAGGATTGTGCGGCACTTCGGTCAACGCTGCAATGCCCTTACGGCCGCTCTTGCCTAATCCCATCCCGGGGATGTATTGGAGTTTGTTCATAAGGTACACTGCTTGGGCACTAACGTATATCCCTTCATCAGCGGCCATGATATTCTGTACAACCTGAGCCTCAGCCAAGGTAAATCCTGATATGAACATATCCTCCAGGCCATGCTCTATCTCCAGAACAGGCGTGGATACCTCCGGTGGTGGATGGATTGATGAATTCCCGAAAACGATGGCTACTCCCTTCCCATAGGGGTATTTCACCATTTGATGCAAAGTAGATGATACTGCCTTTACCTGATGCAGCCACGGCCGCCCCAACAACAAATTGAAAGTTGCAGGTACTTCCAAGACATGAAAATCTATCTCCTGCTGTCCCGGCCCAACCTTGGTCTGGATTTTAACGATTCCCATCACCTCTCGGCTTGTATTGTCATATGCCCTGATGACCTGGACTGTTGGTACCAAGTCTGCGACTTTCAGACCAATCGCGTAAGCTGTCCTTGCAGGGCAGACGTTGATGGCGGACCCTGTATCAACAAGGACTACCGGTATCCATTTATCCCTGCACTCCACAGAGATGTAGAGTGGCTTGTTGTGATTCGTGCCCTCAGGCGGTAATTCCTTATCAGCAAACGTCAACATCGGGGCAGCTCCTCCCGGAAAGACTAACCCCACTAGCTGTTCTGGTGTTGTTTCTATTGAAAGCTTTGCTTTATCCATGGCTGATAAAACAGCCTCCCTATGCACTCGAGAAGCCATAAGCAGTCCCCAAATAGAGATATCTGCTTGTATCTTTTTCAACTGTTTGAGTACGGCTTCCTCTTCGAGCTGCTTTTCCTTTTGCTTCTCAGCCTCTCTGTCCTTCCCTGAGGCCTCTGGTTGATCCAAGTGTGGGGGTTTGAAATACCGCCCGCTCCGTGTCATGTGATCTATCTCTCCAAGGTACCAAGTGTCATCAGGTTGGTTGTTTCCCCAATCTTCGTCTGTATGGGCAAGGCATAAATCTTCATCCTCCCACCACATACCATCAGCAGCTGATAAACATCTGTCCGGCTCTGGCATGACTGTTTTTGCGCCCGCAGCACCTTCCATCCACATACCTGCAGTATTCTCGGTTCCGGTGCACAACGCAGTTTCGACTCCCACATGGGCCTTTGCCTTCCTGATTCTCTCGGAATCTTCAAAACTTACTTGTTCCGACATGACTGACTGTTCAAGAATCCCTGTACTCAAAATATTCCAATCTCGAGCGAAATTCTTAACACCGGCGCTCTCCGGCGATGCTCTTTGTTCTTCGACCCTTCCGGCCGTCACTGATATTCTTGACCCCGTTGAGCCCTGTTCTGACTGCAATTCTCCTATCACATCAGGTTGATCGTCCAACCACCCGGTAACTTCTACTGAATTCTCATAATCGAACCATGCGACTGCCATATCCTCTGGGTCTTGGTCACTGTAAAACTGGAGATTGGCAAGGTCCCCCCCCACAGCGGTTACATCATCTACTTCCTGTCCTAGATTATCTCCTTGAATTACACACAGTTCTCCTCCTGTTGGAAGTTTCACAACCGGCGCATCCTGGCCTATTGACACAATGTAGCCGTCCGGACTATGTGTTTTCTCAACATAACTCCCGGATCCTGCAGACTCGGACTCAACAGCCCGCTTCTCCTTTGGAACCTCCCTTCCCCTGCTCTCGGTGGTCACCACTGCTGGCTTGGATTGGGTTTCGGA
Organism: Camellia granthamiana; assembly: GCA_036172215.1. Lineage (NCBI taxonomy): Eukaryota > Viridiplantae > Streptophyta > Magnoliopsida > Ericales > Theaceae > Camellia > Camellia granthamiana. Next base: position 62,087,566 of record CM069912.1, read on the forward strand.
GATGTCTATCATGCACAAGTCAGTGCAACTGGGAAGAGACACCTCCGGTTTAGGCAGGTGGGTAGGTGTGATATAGATACTAGGGTCGTAGAGCACGTCCCCGGTATGGATGAAATTGAGTCTTTTGGGCGGTGGAACTTGGTTATGTGCGGGGAGGGGGTTTGTAGTAACATTGGGTTTCTCCGGAGGTAGAATCACCCCGTTATCGATGAGATCTTGAATCTCATGATGTAACCGGAAGCATTGATCGGTATCATGACCGTGCTGTTGGTGAAATGCACAGTACTTGGCTGGGTTATGGGTAGGAGGGAGTTTTTCTGGTAGGGGTCGCGACTCTAGGGGCTTCAGATGCCCTTTTTTGATCAAAACCCCCAGAGCTTTGGATAGAGGCATATAAAGTGGGGCGAAGGTTCTGGTGTTTCTGGGTGGGTATTTGGTTGTTTGCGGGTTGCTTCCGGACGCACCGGAGAATGGTGAGGCTGCTGTATTTCTCGGAGGGGGATTGGCGGTGACCATGCTTACTTCCTGAGCTCTTGCAGTCGTAACGCCACTCGGGCCTGCATTGCTACTGCGATTGAAAGTTCGTCGAGGCTGCTCCCGGTCGTTATCAATCAAGCCTTGCTTCAAGGCATCCTCAATCTGCACCCCCATTTCATGCAGGTCAGAGAAAGTAGGAAAGGGGAGTACTATCATCTTTTGCATCAACTTCGGTTGGAGATTGCGCACAATCATCCGAATTTGGTCTTTGTCTGTAGGCCTCAAGGTCATCATCGAAGCCTTGGCCCTCCATCTGGTTACAAACTCTGAGAAACTTTCCTTAGGCTCTTGTCTAGTCGTCTCGAGATCACGGGTCGTAATCTCGATCTGTGTGTTGTATGAGTACTGCGCGATGAAGGCCTCGGCCATTTCGTCCCAATTCCTCTTGACATCATCTTCTAGCTTGGCATACCATATGGCCGCCACACCCGATAGGGTCCGACCAAACAAAGACAACTTCTGAAGCCTACTGAGGCCCATCGGCCTCAGAATATCTGAAAACAATCTTAAGTGCACCATGGGGTCCCCGGTCCCGTCGAACCGATCAATGTGAGGCATTTTGAATCTGTCGGGCAGCGTCACAGCTGCGTCGGTATAACCATCTTCAATATCGGGGATAGTCTTGACCCCTTGGGATCTCTTGAACAGCTTTTCAAGCTTGCTCAGTTTCAGTGCGGTAGAGTCAGTCTCGAACTCAAAGGGAGAGTCCAATAGGTTGGTGGGCGTCTTTGATAGCTGGGGTTGGATTTGAGGCGGGGCTAAAGGTGGGGGAGGTCCCGTAGGCAGTTCTGTATCATTCTGAACGTTGGCTGTCTCCCCAAGGTTTGGAACTCCTGGTGGGGGGGGAACTTGATGCGAAGCAGATGCTCCGGTTTGCTGTTCTAGTCTGGCAATTGTCTCTGCCTGTTCTCTCACAACTATGGCCTGTTGCCTGGCGAAATCTGCCTGACGGACGGCATCCTGCTGCATTGGACAATCGGACGGCATAACGGCGCAAAGTAAATAAACACACAACACACGGTCGGGTATTTAAAGTAAACGGTCAAATGCTGGATAGACTGTTCCTCGACCACTGATCACTGATCATGAACCATTGCCCCTAGGCCTGAATCTGATATCCATAGACAACTGATTCTCAAAACACTGATACTGATGCCCTCAGGCCTGATACTTAAACTTGCAAACTGATCTGTACGTTCCCCTGCAGAGTTTACACTCTAAAGCACATAGCAGATAAATGAGAACCAAAACACCCCTATACTGGGGTAGGGTTTCCTGTCCTATTTTGTCAGGAGCTAGGGTTTCACTACGCACACAGCGGTTTCAGACAACTTAGCATCGGGTAAGCAACCTGTCCTAGTTTGGAATGGTCACTATGGATTCCGAATATGCACTGGGTCGAATGGTCAAGAGAGGGTGCCCCGGTAAAAACCGGGGTTTGTGTTCCCATACTGGCAGAGCCCGCAACCGGTCAGCCTTATGGACGTGCCTTGACAAGACAAGCCTCCAGCAAACCGCTCAGGAATAGCAGATGGCCAACACGGTGTCCTAGGCGCACCAATGCACATGCAATGCAAAGAGACACATAAGTGTAGTCAAAAAAAGGATATCACGAGTTCGAGTCAAGCTCTCTAAACTCCCCAGCAGAGTCGCCAGAAACTGTAGCACGTCCGCGGAGGGGACCTCGCGCTACAGTTCGGACTCCCTTTTGTGTCACGGTTCTAAATCTGAACCAAAGAGTCCAAATCCGGCAAATCGTTTGAGAAAACAGATTTTTGAAAAGTAGTGCCAAACATGGACTGCTTTGCCAGATTACAGAGTCGCCACCTAAATATTTAAAATGGGAAATTTAGGAAACCCTGACTCAGTGCCGAAGGCCACGTGTCCGTCATCACCAAAGTGGCTTGGCTCGGGAGCTTGGGTACGATCGGGGAAGGTCAGCTATGAGCACCCCCTTTCGCCCGGTTCGAAGACCGGCCTCTACTAACTGTGATATCCGTTTTTGAAAACATTACATGTTCTTATTCTAATTATTTAGCCTAGAATTACTATGTGATGCGCACAACACAAAATTATAGACTAGATTGCCTAACTTGGAAATAAACATTGCATATCCGTTTTGTCTCGAAAAACGTGTTGTTTTCTTTTGCTACTCGCAAGTAGGCTAAAATACGGATTTCAACGAGTTGTTCCAACTCAGGCAATCCAACCTCCACCCACAGGCATTCAAACAGTTTATCATGTAAGCACTTAGCCGCATGGCAAGCATACTGTCATGGTAAACATCCACACGCATGCGATATGCTAAAGCCATAAAAACTCACATCGTACTCCGCGCCAAAACAGTAAACTAGTTAGTAAACATGCATGACCTAGTTCATGTTAAGTGGCTAATGCGACACAGGCATAGATGTAATCTAGAGTAGGCTCGGCTAACCCTAAAGATGGCATGTGAAATGCATTTTATTTGATGCACGTATTCAATTTGGAATTGAAAGTACGATGCAGTTTGCATGATGTGCTGAGCCCGATGTATGTAAACAAATGCATGAATGCACGCATGCATTGCATAAGGTATACTAAAATAGACGTGTCCTAATCTACCATTGTAAGCAGGTAAATAAAAGGGAGAAAGAAATGGGGGTTGGAAGACATACACCCACTCACCCACACTTATTACAATTACGCCCTCACTCGGAGGGACCAAAATAATAATACAGTCCAAAAATAAATGAATAAATAAATTATTACAAATTCTAATTACTAAAATTAAAGCAAATAAATAAATGAATGCAATTGGGGCCTCAACCCTGCCTTGAGGCGCGCGAATGATGCATGCTCGATCCGACTTGCCCGGAAAACCCGTGTCGTGGCATTGCTGCTTCTGTTTTTACTGCCCTGCTTCTCCAAAAATTCCCAGAGTTTCAGGAAAACCTCCCAAATGATCTGAAATACCCCACCGGCTGGGGGAAGATCTCATCGGCTGCTGAGATTGACCACCGGCTGCATGTGGAGTTTACCGGCATAAAAACAGTGCCGATCGGCATAATAAACTGCCGGCCGGCAGAAAGTCCCTGCAGCAGACAGATTGACAGCAGCAGCAAGACAGCAATGCATGGCATGGGTTTTTGGGCATATGTAAGCATGGTCATGACCCCCTATCATGCTTTGAGACTCAAGGAGGTAAGACTCTTGGTTCTTGGGCCACCAATGGTGCATTTTGATGCATGATAGCCCTAAGAACTAAGATTGCATTTTAATGTAAATGCATGCAACACAAGCAAATGAAATCCAAAACCTTTTCATGTGTAGGTCCAAGGCCTTGGTGACCAAGAATTGAGGTGAGTTGCACCACTTGAAGTGTGAACTCCTTCCAATCCTATGTTTGGCTTGACAATCCCCAAGCCAAACCATGGAATGCAAGAATGCAACAAGGCTTAAATGCAATGCAACTTATCATGTTAAGCATGCAAAGAGCTAAAGTATGCAAGGCGCAAATGTCATGCAACATGGACCAATTAAGCATGGAACTAGCATACATTCAAGGTCTCATTGATCAAACATGCAACAACCGAAGATACAAACATGCAATAATGGACTTAAGCCATAGAGGGCAGCCCTCTAACTCCCCTAAAACAGTGGCAAATCATGCCTCAAAACAAGAGCAAGATGCCGCACAAGCATGCAAGCCATAAGGCATAAGGCTAAGGCACAAAGTGGGACATTGAACCACCACTTAACAAGACTAAACATGGCACATGTTAGGCAACCAAAACAGGTTTTTATCATGCAAAAAGGCACCCAAATCCCTCATGTGACAGCCCCAAAACAGTCCCAAAAGCATAAATGCACACAATGCACATTTTAAAGCATAAAGGACACACCTTTAAAACATGAAGAGAGATAACAAATCTAGACATGTGAACATGGATTAAGGTTTGAAATAGCATGCCAAATGATCCCAAATCCTCTAAATAGGCTAACCAATGTATGCACATGGGCTATATGCTTGAGGCCAACAAACCATCATGCAAAGTAACCATATTAATCATGCAAAATATGATCAAAACAGTGGCTCACAGCCCTAGAACATGGCAAATCGAGGCTAAATGCTCCACCATGCTAAGCCAAAACATGGAGATATATGGGGCTAAACATATGGCACCATTCTAGGCCAAATGAGGCATTACAAAGCAAGTGTAAGAAGCGTGCTAAGGACCATCAAACCCACATTAGACAGAGGTTAAACATGACTTAAAACACTCAAGAAAGCTCTGAAATGAGGCCAAATGCAAGCAAGCATGCGTACTAGAGCTTCATATAAACAAGGCTTACAAGCCAAAATGCAAGACAACCAAACCAAGCATGCCAAATGGGTCCAAGGCAGTGGCTCACAGCCCTTATACATGGCAAGATGATGCTATTATCTCCATGAAATCAAACTAAAATATGCAAAGAATATGGCTCGAATGCATGGCACACTTTTAAGCATAAAAGAGCATTTCAAAGCAAGTATGAGAGACATGCTAAGGACCATAAATCCGACCAAAAACAGAGGTACAACAAGTCATATTGAGCACAAATATACTCTGAAATGAAGCCAAAACTCGCCATACTCTCATGCTATTCTTTAAGCCCAAAACAAAGGCAAACAAAGAGCCAAGGGGAGAGGGGTGTCTCTCCCCTATATGAGACTTAAAATCCTCTTCCCCACCACTGAAAACCCACTGGTTTTCAGTGGTGAGAAGGCCAAAAACACCAAGCCAACAAGATCTAAGATAAAGGTCACCAAAATAGCCAAATAAGGCCTAAAAGGGTGAGCCTTTGTTCAAACCACAAAATGACCTTAATGAAGGTTCAAGAACAAGTAAAAACAAGATTTTTTTATGTTAAACACAAACTCAAAAACTCAAAGCAAAGAGGGTAGAAAGAGGTTGCAAAAATGGGGAATATAAAGTAAAGTGTTTACCCTTGAAGATCCCTTGAAGAACAAAGGTTCCAGCCACTCTCTAGTGATCAAAACCAGTCCAAGATCACACAAAACAAACCTCCAAGCCTCTCAATCTCGAGCTAAGGTGTAAAGGTGTGTGTAAAGGAGCAAAAGTGAGGTAAAACTACACTTTTTGGCCTAAAATCACACACACAAGAGGAGAGAGATGGAGATGTAGATATATGGCAGAGATATATGTATATGAGCTCTGGTTTTTGTCTCTAAAAAACCTCTAACCTTGAGCCAAGAGGAAGAGTCTTCCTCTTATAGAACTTGTAAGACTTACAAGCTAAGCAAACAAGGGCTCATCCCTCCATACACGTGTATGGAGGGGAGCAAAACACTTTACAGCTGCAATAAAATATCTGATAAAGCAAGTGTACAGTGCTCGGCCGGCAAAGAGTACCAAATGGTAAAATTTAGTGCCGGTCGGCACAATAAAGTGCCGATAGAAACACCAGCTAGCCGGTGGCCTTTAGCCACAGCCGGTGGTGTGTGGGGATGCCTCATAAGGCACTCCCTCCCCTTTCATGGCATAACACAAGTGTTTGGTGCAAAACCAAACACAACTGGTCGAGTTCGGAGGTCCTGAGGCAGGGCGCGCACAGCCGAGAACTCCGGGAACTCCAAACGAACACGAACGTAGATAATCACCGAGTGTTCCGACGGTGACGTCCAAGTTTTGAGGACGGTCAAAAATGGGGTGTCTACAGTCACATAGTAATGTTAGCTAATAATGGGAACAAGAATACATAATGTTTATAAAAGAACATATCATGATTAGAAGAGGCCGATCTTTGATCGGGCGAGCGAAGGTGCTCATTTCAGGACCTTCCCCTCTCGTACCCAAGTTCCCGAGCCGAGGCAACTTTGGTGATGATGGACATGTAGCCTTTGGCACGAGTTAGGGTTTCCTAAATTTTTTCAAAATAAAATATTTAGGTGACGACTCTGTATCTGGCAAAGCTGTCCAATTTTGGCATTATTTGATTTAAAATCGATTTTCCAAAAAGGTTTGCCAGATTTAGACTCTTTGGTGTTTATCAGTTTCACATTGCACTTGTGAGACTAGATTCAGAACCGCCGGAGTCCAAACTATGAGGCCTTCTTTTCAAATCCTTTCCGAAAGGCGGGGTGTGGAAAAATGGGAGTCCACACTATCGAACTTACCACAAACACCATTAACCGACTATGCAAATGTGGATGCTTGATGAAGATGAACAACCGCATTCATCTGTCCAAAGGTACACAACAACAAAACTACAAACTCCATACCTGAAACAATAAATAATAAAAAAAAAGCAGGACATAATGCTGCAATTGTGAGCACCACGTCGTCTAAACAAACATTTATATGTTACCTCAACCCCAAGAACAATAAAATAACATCACAAAGAAAATCGTAACAGCCATAAACAACATTTGCCAACATACCCATCAAAAATTAAACAGCCGCCCCACCCCCCCCCCCCCAAAACACCACACAACAAAACAACATCAGTAAAAAAAAAGGAAAAAAATAAATTAAATTAAACAACCAAACCACCATAAAGTCTTGCTTTTGAAATAGCCAACTTCGGAAAAGATTACCAACATCAGTAATGTTTATCAAAAAATCTATATTTGGGATTCAATGGTCTAAAAAAATGTTTGCCCCCCCCCCCCCAAAAACCACACAACAAAACAACATCAGTAAAAAAAAGGAAAAAAATAAATTAAATTAAACAACCAAACCACCATAAAGTCTTGCTTTTGAAATAGCCAACTTCGGAAAAGATTACCAACATCAGTAATGTTTATCAGAAAATCTATATTTAGGATTCAATGGTCTAAAAAAATGTTTGCCGACAACAATATACCAATGTGGTATAATGCTGCCAATGCCAACATCACAACACTGGAAAAGAGTGTGATGTTTCCACCACAAATACAATACAATAACAATTCGTACACAAAAAATTAAACCCCCAACAACATATCGAAAACCAATATTGGCAAAAACAGAACACCAACATGAAACAATTCACACAACACATAAACCCTCACAAACCTAGGATCAATAGCTCAAAAATCGAACACCCACATACACCTCCTCAGCAACCACAATGATTCCACATCAAGAATAAAACACCAACTAGGTAACATTAACCATTCCCAAAGTCACTCCATGAAATCCCCTAAAAAAATAAAAATGTTAGATCATACCTTACCCACACACACCCAACACCAGCAAAAAATAAAAATGAAATCCCAAACAAAGGGCAAACAAGTAAACTCCAATATCACTAAATCAAATAACTATTACATATGGGGCTGCAAATGAACCGAGCTGTTCGTGAACAGGCTCGGCTCGGCTCGATAAGGGCTCGGCTCGGCTCGGCTCGTTTACTAAACGAGCCGAGCTCGAGCTCGATTATTGGGCTCGTTTCGTTAACGAGCCGAGCTCGAGCTCGACTGTGTTCGGCTCGGTAGGCTCGGCTCGTTTATCTATAATTAAATTATATAATAAATATATTATTTATATATTAAATAATATATAAATATATATAAATACATTATTTATATATTAAAAATATATAAATATATATATAAATAATAATATAAATGCATTTTTTATATATTAAATAATATAAATAATATTTTTTATTTAAAAATTTATATTTAAATAATATAAATAATATAAAAAAAAATTTATCGAGCCGAGCCGAGCCGAGCTCGAGTTCGACAAAAATTAACGAGCCGAGCCGAGCTCGAGCCCAGTCCTTTATCGAGCCGAGCTCGAGCTCAATAAACGAGCTCGATAGCTTAACGAGCCGAGCTCGAGCCCAGCAAAGCTCGGCTCGGCTCGGCTCGTTTGCACCCCTAATTACATACCAAAAATAAAAAAGACTATTTGGTTATAAAAAAAATCTAGGATCAAATGAACTAACATTTCTCCATATGAGATTTATGAGTAATTTTTTCTAATACTGAGCTCACTTTTAAATTAATAAATTTAGATTTGTTATTTTATTTTTTTTATTTTTACAGACATATTTTGTTTGAGTTTTATTATTTTTCTTACTCCTTAGGCAGATTCATGTAACAAATTCCATGTATATTAACAAAACCCATAAGGTAGGTATTAATACACATTTAAAAAAAGTTACGTATCATATATTTTTGTGATGATGTTTGTGGTTTTTTTTTTTTTTTGTTATGACATATTGCGCTGTTTGGGAAGATGAGAATTAGGCTATTATAGCTTAATTTTGGAAATAAGCCTAAAAGCCAACTTTTTTCTTGGTTTTCAAAAAAAAAAAAAAAAAAAAAAAAAATAGCCTGCGGGCTGGACAGTGTAGGCGCAGCCTACACTGTCACAGCCGTCTTCTCTCCCATCAACAGGTGAATTACCATTTTGCCCCTCAGCTGGAAATTAAAAAATTATAATTGTAAGGACAAAATGGTGATTTTAATTACAAACATCTTTTCAACATATTTTTTAATACACCAACTCCAATAAAAATTTAACCCAACTTCCCAAACACAAAATTAAAATAACCTACTAAAATAGCTAAAAAGCCAAATAGCCTACTAAAATAGCCACTTCCCAAACGAGGCCATTGTGGTTTTGGTTATGACTTAATTATATTTTTTATGATTGTTATTTTTATTATGATTGAAGAAGTCGTTGGTTATGCCTCAAATAATATTTGGTTATAACTCATTGTCATATTATTTATGACCAACTGTTATTTTGGTTATAACCGAATAAGTCTTTCATTATATTTCAAGTTGTGTTTGGTTATGATCTAATCTTTTTTAATTATGACTAAAATTGATTTGGTTAAAACACTTTATGTATAAATATCATAAAAAATTTGTAATTTGTATATGGTACACCCTTTTGGGATGTATAATATTTCTAAAACTATCACTTAATTTTTTTTAAAGAAAAATGACATTTTAATGGAGCAGTAAAAAAATAATTGATAATTTTATTTTTATAATCATACAAGTTATTTTTTATATTTGCTGTAAGTTTTCGTATTGATCAAAATTGAAAGAAAAAAAAAAAAAAAATCTTATGTGATGCAGTTATTGTATGGCTGCTTCAGTTATTTGTAATTTTCTGTTTTTTAATAGATTATTGAGAAAAGGAAAGCTACACATTAGGGAAATTTTATTTACACACACTTACTTATCTCAATACATATCATTTCTTAGTGCGAACACTTATTAATTTAGTTAGTGATTATTTTTTTTTCATTTCACACGCTTGATGTTCCAATTATACCCTAACTCATATCATTGTACACACCACCTAAACCTTTCTTCCACACACCTTTACCAATTTCGGTTGGAAGCCTCCTTCCAGACACCTAATGTGTCAAAATGACTCATTGACAACTCCATGAAGAAACAATGACAACCCATTGACAACTCTATTGAAATCTCTATTGAAGACCCTACATTTTGACAACTCCATTGAAGACCTTCTATTGCATTGTTGAAGATGAGTATCTCCCATCAATTTTGAAATCTTTTGTGTTATCTATTTGCAATCCATTCTGTTGCACTCCATTGAAGACTCTTGTTTGTTTTCTTGGAATTTTTTTTAATTTTGTGCATTCAGCACTGGTTTACCGAATAAAAAGTAATAGTTCTGTTGTTAATGTCCGAAATATTCACATATTTTCAGAACTTGATTTTCCAAATTTCATTGTTTAATTCGAAAGTTGAGTTCTGAATTTTGTATAATTTTTTGATTATGTAGTACTGAAAGGCGAGAAAACAATTTCTTCCGGAGAATTACAAAACTCCTGTGTTAATTGTGAACAAATCTTGAATTTACCTCCAACGAGAAAACAATTATTGAGAAAATATTCATTTCTGAGTCTATTCATTTCTGTAGTACTGAAAGGCTGCTTCATCTCGTATCATGGCTTAAGAAGGTGTTATTCTTTATTATGTGAAAATATTTATTTCTGAGTCTATTATTGAACTTTTGTTTATGCACTCAGAATTGAGTTATGTTGATATTTTCTGAAAATTAATCTGAATTCTGAAGTCAATTGTACTATTTTCTTGCATCACAATTTGTGATATAACTTTTTATTACATTAAGATTAAGCATGTTCCATCAGAGAGGAATTTGCTAGCAGAGGTTGATAGCCAGTGCATCAAGAAACTCTTTCAGGGCTTTTTTTTTTTTAACTTAAAAGATGTGTATTGAAAACTTTTTTTTTTTTTTTTTTTTTCTTAAGATGTGTATAGAGAAAATTTGAATATAATATTAAGGGTGTGTTTTAATATCATCATGATCATTTTACTTTAGAATATAATTATAATTATTTTAATATTTTCATTATTAAGGGTGCATTGAGATAAGTAAAGGGTGTGAAAATAGAATTTTCCTGCACATTAGTTTTGTCTGTTAAGACCCCCTAAATCGGACGGCTATAATTAAGCTAACCCCCATACAAGCAGGTGGTGGTTGCACCTTCACTATTCTCAAACCACTCTCTTCTGCTAATATCTCTCTCTCTCTGTTAATCTATCTTCTGTGCTCTCTATCTTTCTCTCTCTCTCCAAGAAGATCCAAACTAAGCTCCTATGGCCACAATCAAGTCCATCAAGGCACGACAGATCTTCGACAGCCGCGGCAATCCCACAGTCGAGGTTCAATTTCCAACTCTAACTCTTTTTTTCTAAACTCGATTTCTGTTAGATAGGTTTCAATGAAGATCACGAGAACGAGTCGTGTTCATCTTCCATGGAGTATATATTAGGATTCTTTTTTTCTTTTTTTTTTGTAATTTCGTATAATCAAATCTATGGTTTGTCATCGTTACAGAGAGTTTTTACTCTTTCGTTGGGTTGGGTTTCACCAGAAAAGCTCAGTGGTTGTTTGTGTTTGTATGTGTGAATGTGATATATTGATTGGGTATGTGGATTTGTGTTGCATGAAGGTTGATCTGCATTTATCAAATGATGCTTATGTTAGAGCTGCTGTCCCAAGTGGGGCATCCACCGGTAAGATATTTGTTGCTTTTGCATTCCAAATCTATATATACTCTCTATCCATTTCATATTTGATTATGCTTGCTTTACAGATATAACCTCTTCTCTTTTTTTTTTCATTGTGTGCAAATTAAGTAGGGGTGAAATCGGTCCGGTTCAGTCCGGTTTTGCATGATTTTTGGTAAGAACCGGTAAAATTGGTTTTCTAAACCTGCTACACAGAACAGAACAGACTGACCAAAACTGGTAAATCGGGACCGGACCGGACTGGACCGGATGGGTAAGTTCGGTTTGGTTTACCAGTTTGGGCATTTGTTCAAAAAAAATAATAATAATTGTTTTTATTTAGTAAAAAAAAATCTAGATCAATCTAATTAAAATATAAGACATGTTTCTACCCAACAAACACCAATATAATTGCACCAAGACTAATTCATCAAATACCAAATTCAAAAATAGTAAGAGGCAATGCTTGTATGTTATTTGAATGTTACGTGACTTAGTTTGGTCCGGCGTGAAATCTCCAAAACCAAACACTCAACTGATTTTGAAGAAAAAAAAAAATCTCAACACAAACTGACTGTTTGGCTGTGCAGAAAATAGACCGAAAACCGGTCGGTCTTTTCAGTCCGTGCGGTTTTTCCTTCACCCCTAAAATTAAGTTTTGTGAGATATTAGGTTATTTGAAATCTATCCATTTTCTCATTTGGTTATTGTCTATTTGGCTCATTGGATCATTGGAATGTGATGGAATGAAATAGAATGGTCATTCCTAGGCTCGCCCATGGAATGATTCCTGTGCAATGGTGAACGCTAATTTTATTTGCAATGTATTTTTCATTTTTTTTTATAGTCAACCAAACATGGGAATTGACAATTTGATGGAATGATTATTCCATTCCATTTCATTTTAATGAACCAAATGCTCCTTAAATGATGTCATTAATTTGGGTAGATGGGTCGGCCCCACTTGCAGCTTTCAAAATAAATCTTTCATATTTTTTTTTGTTGTCAACCGAATATGGGAATTGACATTTTGATGGAATGATTATTCCATTCCACTTCATTTTAGTGAACCAAATGCTCCTTAAACGGTATCATCAATTTGAGTACATGAGTCGGCCCCACTTGCAGCTTTCAAAATAAATGCTAGATGGAAAATCTAGTCGAATCGGGCAACAAGAAATTTTTGAATTACTCAAATAAGATTATTAAAAAAACTACTTAAAATTTATTACTTCGACCCCATTTGATGAGATTTAACGCTTCGCTTGGCTTGGTTTGGTTTGGTTTGGTTACTTAAAATTTATTACTTATTTTATAATTTTGTAGATACATTGGCTATGTTTGGAATACAACTTTGGGTTGAAATAACCATATAAGACAAAATTGACTATTTTAACCAAATAAAACAAAATGTCACATCCAACTCATAATCATTTCATTTTTTCTCTCACAAAAGTCAAAATGTCAAAAATTCTATCCCAAATGAGGCTTTTTAACCCCAGGTTAAAATAGCCAAAAAGCTAAAAAGTCAAAAAGCACCCACATCCCAAACGAAGGCATTGTGTGCATTTATTAAGATATTGAATAGGTGTAGAATTAAAATTTTGAAAACAAATCCCACCAAGCTAGTTAAAATAATTTGATTAATTTTCATTGTGCTTTTAAAACAAATTTGATCCTTCAACAAGCTTTTTACCGTGGCCGAAATGCGAATCTTTTTTTAAAGCTCAAACTTAAATATATATTTCTCAAGTGGTCAAATTTTAAATTCCAAATTTAGAGTTAATTTTCTATTGGTCTAATTAAAAATAGGTCTTGTTAATATGTTTTGTACATTCTTTGTTACATGTACTTTCATGCAAAATGTAGGATAAATTACACTTTGTACCATTGCACTTTGCATCAAATCTCACTTCGATCCCTATACATGAAATCGTGACAGTCAACCTCATGCACTTCTGGTTAAATGTCAATGTTCCTCTTCTGTTACTCTATCTTTTAAATTTTAACAGAATTCAGTCATGTGACTACGAAATGAGAGCAAGAGAGGAAAACCATCCCCATTTCTCACCAATATACACTTTCTCCCATGTGACAAGCATTTAAGAGTTATATAATACAATATATATATATATCTTCTGAGAGGGAGATTCCTAACCTAACACGGCCGAGCTCATTGGGCCGACCTAAACAGAACCGAGCTAGGTTTTGTCCAGTCAAATATTGGGTGCGCGTTGGACCAAGTGCTCAGTCCGGTCAAGTTGGAATAACTTTGGACCTCCAGCCCGACAAAGATGTGCGCACTACTGAGTTGGACAGATTTAGTCCGAAGATCAAGCCGACCGAGCAGGCGCTCGGTTATAACCGAGAAGCTCGGTTGAGCCCACAGTCAGAATCCGTCAAGGCGACCGGGGAAGTATCACGGCAGTAAGGTGATGACACAGCGCCGCCCAAGTGTAGCTCGGTAGAGAACGTTGTGCGACGCCGCGAGCTGGCACGGAGGAGATCCTACTGTCCGTGCATGCCAACTGCTTGACGGTTTCGTTAGGTGGTGTCTAGTTGTATTGGCACTGACACGTGGGGAAATGTGAGAGAGGAGCAGGTCCACGCGTCCCAAGATGAGTGGGCACGAGAGCGTGCGCAGAGAACTATATAAACGGGGCAGCGCCCCCATACTCAGGTCTGGACATTTTTCATGATCACACCTCACCTACCACCTTCTCTCTCTTTTTTCTCTCTCTAAGTGTGCTAACTTGACAGTCGGAGGGATTTTCCGGCTGCACACTGCCGGGTAGTTCACCTTCGTTGTGTTCTCAGGTTGGTCAAAACGAAACAGAGCTTGGACGCGAGGAGTACGGGCGGTATCGGATATTTTGCTCCCCATACATCGTCATATATTGAAAATAGAGATGAAGAGGCAAGAAAACAGAGCTTTTGAAATGAGAAAAGGCATCAAAGAATCAAAGAGAAAGGAAGAGGAATAAAAGAAAGACTATATTATTGTAGAAAACATAGCTTCGTGATTCCAATTTATGCAAAACCTAATTCATCTCCTTAATCGTTCACAATTTCTGTTCTATTTATAGTTATAATTTGATGTAAATTTTGAGACGAAATGTGTGTAGGTACGAAATGGGGGTGATTTTCTTCCTTTGCCCACATTTCATAGTCATATGCTTGTCACATTATTGACTTATGTTAAAGTCTTATACGGTGGAGTAACAAAAGGGGGCATTGACACTTGACCAGAAGTGTAAGAGGTTGACTGTCACAATTTCATGTGTAGGGATCAAAGTGGGATTTGGTGTAAAGTGTAGGGGTGCAAATTGTAATTTACCCCAAAATGTACAATCTTTTTAAGCTTCTTGACATGTGTCCAAAGGCACCGGTTAACAAAATCCATTAGAAATTACTACCAAATATTATTTACTTGGTCACACTTTTATTAGATCCTAGTCATGTTTGTTTTGACTCACCTTCTATCTTATGTGGGATAGCGGTCATAAAAGTTTTGCAGGGCCAAACATATACAAACACTTTGGAGCTTATGAAAAGAAAAGGAAAAGAATATGCTTTCATCAATTTCTAAATCTCAAATTGTCTGTTGCCTACTGATGAGGGACAGATGATTTCTTAACAGCTGATTTCTTTATGAATTTTGATTTAAAATGTCTTCCAGTTTTGAGGTTGTGCTTCCCACTGTTTTCACGATGCTTTTAACTACAACTGTTTTGTGGAGTTGACACAGCGCACATGCTTATTTCATGCATACTTTGGCTTCTTTTCAGGAACCTATGAAGCCCTTGAATTAAGAGACGGAGGGTCAGACTACCTTGGGAAAGGTGTATCGAAGGTCAGTTATTACTTTCCCTTTACGCTCTTATCCTGCAATTCATGCACCCTAGGCTAATCTTGTTGTACTCTTCTCTGCACATATGTAGGCTGTTGAGAATGTCAACACAATTATTGCCCCTGCTCTCATTGGCAAGGTTAGTTGCATAAACTTCATCCCTTCCTAAAGATATTTTGTGTCCTCATCAATATTGATAAATTTGGGTTTTGACCTTCAATATCATTGCTTACTATAATTGGATAATAAGGGATATTAATTAAATGAAAATCCTTGAATGGACTTGTCCAATCAGTGTTTTTCTTAGAAGAAAAATGATAATTTCCAATCTCATACTGAGGTTGTGTCTCCATCTCGAGTGAAGTTTGTAATTGTTTTACACAGGACCCAAGTGAACAGGTTGCCATTGATAACTTCATGGTTCAACAACTTGATGGAACTGTAAATGAATGGGGTTGGTGCAAGCAAAAGGTATTTACCAGATTGCTTTTGTACAGTTTGACATACTTATTATAAAGCATATACACTATCAAATCAATTTTGGTTTTTCAGCTTGGGGCGAATGCCATATTGGCCGTGTCTCTTGCTGTTTGCAAAGCTGGGGCTAGTGTTAAAAATATTCCCCTTTACAAGGTATATTTTAGATCACTTTTTCATCACCGGTTACACTATTTAGTCTTTTTACCTTCGCACCTTCATGAAAAGAATGGCATTTGCATTCCAATTTTCCATTCCTTGGACAATAGTTGAACAGTACATATCACACACATATATACATTCTATCATCTTAACGAATGATAATGTGAGAATTTGCTTTTCCTTTTTCAGTATTTTGTACTCTTTTTTCATTCCCATGTCTTTAAATTAGGTTCAAGTTTCATTTTTTGATATTTAATGCAGGTCTTCAATTGCAGCGATAACTTTTAGGCCTCCTCTATATGTTTAGTAAAATGCATAGATCTGACATAATTACTTCTCCTTGTTGCAGCATATTGCCAACCTTGCTGGAAACAAAAAGTTGGTGTTGCCAGTTCCTGCTTTCAATGTGATCAATGGTGGATCACATGCAGGAAATAAGCTTGCCATGCAGGCATGCCTCTGGATATGGCCTTCCTATTTTATTTCTCAAGATATTCCTTCAGTATGTGATTCTTATAAAATTTTGTTTGCAGGAGTTCATGATTCTTCCTGTGGGAGCCTCCACTTTCAAAGAGGCAATGAAAATGGGTGTGGAAGTGTATCACCATTTGAAGGTGGATCATAATTTCTTATTCCTTCAAGCTTGCTATGGTGGATTACAGCTTTAGCAATGCACCTATCAATTTATTATTCTAAATGTAGTAATAAAATCAGATCTACATAATAGAATTGTCCATCTCAAAAGTTTGGATTCCCTATTTCATGGGTGTCATCAAGAAAATTGTGGAAATTGATCTTTTTGACCATGCTAAATGTTTTGATAGGCTCACTTCCAACAAATGGATTGTTGGGCTAGGCATCTTTGAGGCCCATCCATTGCAATATCAAAGTGGACAGATGTGTTCCTTAATTGCATTGTGAGACAATTTCTACTTTTCATGCTCATAATTTTTGTATGCATTCAATGGACTTAGGACTTCCAACAAAAATGAGACACCCAACTTGTAGGTGCATTGTGGATTGCCGTTACCTTCCCATACAATGTAGGATACTTGTGTTATAAGATATTTTTTTTCCTGGTTTACTTTTTTTTGTTACAAATTACATGAGTTTTCACTGATGCATAACTTCTTTTTTTGTATTAGACACTTCCACATCATTGGAGAGTTCATTCCTCCTCTTTTGTTGCCTAGTTTTAAATTTTCGCTTATACTCTCTAATTTCAGGCTGTGATTAAAAAGAAATATGGTCAGGATGCAGTAAATGTTGGTGATGAAGGGGGCTTTGCTCCCAATATTCAGGTCAAACGTGGTTTAATGATAGCATTTTGACATTTTCAAAGAACTCTCTCTATATATATAAATATGTAAGTCGTGTCATAAATTATTTAAAGTATTTTTGTTTCCTGCAAGTTCAGGAGAACAAGGAAGGCCTTGAATTGCTTAAAATGGCTATTGCAAAAGCTGGTTATACAGGAAAAGTCAGTATTTCTCATTTCCCATCTCAATTCTTTTGTTAGTTTCTTGTTACATAATGAGATTATAGACTTGTTTCCTCTCTTCTTTAGGTTGTTATTGGAATGGATGTTGCTGCATCTGAATTTTATGGATCAGACAAGACCTACGATCTGAACTTCAAGGAAGAGGTAAGTTTCTGTTATATTTCATGGTAACTATGGCAAACTCAAGTATTTGAAATTTGGAACCAGGGTAAGAACTAAACTAGTTAAATTGGGAACCCAGGCCCTTCCATGCTTGAGCTTCAGCCTGAGAACACTCTTATAGAAGAGCAAACCTACAGCCAGGGTGACCCATTCTTATACTTGAGAAAACTTATTGGAACAATGGCTCATTACAGAAAGTCTTGCAACAGCTGCATACCAATAAATAAACATTTGCATATCAATGAAGATTGTGTAGAATTTCTTTTTTTTTTTTTTTTTTTTTTTTTTTTGGTGTGTATGTAGAGTCCATTGAGGTAAATATTTAGATAATAAATACTAGCGGTTGGTACATGCAATGCGTGTGCAATTCAAGTAAATAAAAATAAATGATAAAAAATTAATACTTGTGTTGCTAAAGTGGTAAGAGCTTTCTTTTCTAAATTCAAGGTCAAGGTTTCGAGTATTGTGCACTTCTCTATGTAACTTTTGGCATAAGGAGAAGTAAGCAAAGGCTTGGACACCAAGTACAACCTTCACTTAATATAATAGTGTAGATGGTACCTTAAACAATTTTGCTCAATAACCACTATACAGAAAACCACATCTTAGAGCTAATTAGATTTGAGGCTATGTATGATTCACTGACTTGGAGTTATTTCCTTGAGGTAGAATCAGATATGATTCTTCTCCCCCTTCTTACTGCCAAAAAATGTTTTGCTTTTGGGATCTTGTGATTCTCCTTCTAATGGAGAGTAGGCATTGTATCAATCTATCTGATTCTGTGTGCTCCTAATATTTGTACCTGTTCAAAATCCAATGTTACTGAGCCCACTATTGATTGCTTAAAAATACTCATAACCAAAGTTCATCGTTTCTGAACTATGTCTAGAAGTTGTGTATTGTAGAAGTTAATTGCGCATTTTTAATTGTTACAAAAATTCATAAAATAACCAGCATATTGTGGAGTTGGTTTGCCACATAAAAATGTTTGTTCAACTTGAAGACCTTGTGCTGCAACTACTCTTGAACTGGAATTCTTTTCTGCTTCTGTTTCATACCTTGCTCTCCTGTATAATGTAACTGGATCTGTCTGTCTATGTGACATTTTCTGAATTCTGGAGCTTGAGAGTCTTCACTTGGGTTCTCAATTAGTAGCTTCAGAAAACCTTTAATTGTAAATCAAACTGAGTTTTTCTTGGCCTTGTGTGAGTTGATACTGGAACATGTCCAAAATATGTCTGATGTGATAAATCCTGGATGTTAGTCACTGTCATTGGATCAAATCACAAAGGAATGAGACCTGATTAAGAATGCTTTCACTCGAGGCAAATATCTAGATTGACAGTCAAAACTCTCCCCCAAAGTAGATATTGGGTATAGCAGTAGTACCACGTGGTGTTTTCACTAACGAATGAGCATTATCATATTGTGGTACTGGGAACTGCATACTTGGGTTAGTGGGGACAAGGTTGGCCACCTAATCCTATTTGCAGTATTATATTGACCGGTGACACCCTAACACCATGCAGGATAGTGTTACTGTTACACTAAGAGCACATTGCATGATATGTAAATGCTTGATTGTAGACCTGCATAAAGGCTAAAAAAAATCAGTGCCATCAACTTATTGTTTTTATACAGTAAGGCTTCTCAAAGAAGTATTTATTTCTATGTATTTTGTTTCTTATGCTACTTCGGCTGTGCAGAAAAATGATGGCTCTCAAAAGATATCAGGGAAGCAACTCAAAGATCTCTACAAGTCATTTGTCACTGACTACCCTATTGTATCAATTGAAGATCCATTTGACCAAGATGATTGGGAGCACTACTCCATGATGACAAGTGAAATTGGTGAAAAAGTGCAGATTGTTGGAGATGATCTCTTGGTCACCAATCCCAAGGTGAGAATGGACTTTAAAAAAAAAAAAAACTCTTTTCTTGCTGCTTTTTTACTATTGTCTCCATTTGCACAAGTGTGCAAGAAGCACATATATTGATTTTACAATTGTTCCAACCATTTTTTTTTTTCTCTGCTTCTTTTTGTTTGTAGAGGGTTGAGAAGGCAATCAAGGAGAAAAGTTGCAATGCACTTCTTTTGAAGGTATCACTGAAATGTTTGTTAAGCAGAGTGTCCTGGATCAGTCAGAAATGTATCTCATTTTTAATATTTGTTTCGGGAATAGGTTAATCAAATTGGATCTGTAACTGAGAGCATTGAAGCCGTAAAAATGTCTAAACACGCTGGTTGGGGTGTAATGGCCAGCCACCGCAGGTTTGAAAATCATCTTTATGAAACTTTAAAAGTTAATCTAATTCATATTCTTACAGCAGTTGTGCAAGTTCAAGTTTCCAAATCGTTCATACTATTTGGTTGCAGTGGAGAGACAGAAGACACTTTCATTGCTGATCTCTCTGTGGGTTTGGCAACGGTAAGCATATATGGAGCCGATGTTTAGTATGTCACTAGGACTTTTCTTCTTAACTTGGTCATGCCGATGTTGATTATTCATGAATTTGCTCTATCAGGGCCAGATAAAGACAGGAGCTCCATGCAGATCGGAGCGTCTTGCGAAGTACAATCAGGTTAACATCCTGGCATTTTCATGTGCATCAACTTTAGTTTCCTTTTTTGGCTTTCTAGCATTGCTTCCTATTAGTGGCGTTAGTTTGAATTGAACATTAGAAAGTTAAGGCTTGTTTGGTAACATTTATTTTTGCAGTTTTTATTTATATTTACAAAATTTTGAAAATTGTAGAACAATATCATTTATTACCTATTTTGGTTTTTAAAAACTTGTAAGCAGTTTACAAAATTTACTAAATTCTTGTTAACACAAAAAAAAAAATTTGGTTTCACATGTTTAAAAAACAAAATAATAATATTCATTCCTTTCTTCCTCTCCTTCTCCCACCCCTTCTAGCCACCACCCACCGCTCATCACTACATCCGGCCATCCCCATCTCCATCAACCATCACCAGTGACCTTCGCTGGCCACCACCTCTGGCAGTCGGCCACCATCTTCTACCATCGGCAACCACCTCCGGCCACCATCTCCAACCATCAATGACCACCTTCAGGCACCACCTCTGGTTGGCCACCCCTTTCATTTATTTTCAAAACAAGTCTGGAATTTCTATTTTCTTTTTGCTGAAAAGAAACATAAACATGTTTAATATTTTCTATAAATTGTAAAGGTTTACCAAACGGCACCTAAGCATGACATTTAAAATTTATATTATCTTTTGCTGCATATACAGCTCTTGAGAATCGAGGAGGAGCTCGGTTCTTTGGCAGTGTACGCTGGAACAAACTTCCGCATGCCTGTTGAGCCCTATTAGATGCCGAGATTGGTGTGTTGAAGACAGTTTTTCGAGCGGCATTTCGACAACTTTGGAGTTTCACTTGCAGTGAATAAATTAATCTACAAGTAGAATTGGTCCGTCTAATTAGACTAGACAACTGTTCTTAATAATTTATAACTTAAAAAAGTGTTGTGATGAATACTATATATATGATATTACAATCTGAAAAAGCATTGCTGAAATGAACTGATGGGTTCTTTCTGGTTGTGTAGTCTTGCTCTCCTCATACTAGATAAATGTTGGGAAATCTTGGTATCTTTCTGGAAGGAATGATCTGGGCCGTTGAGAAAACAGTTGTGAAATCATGTTTCAATTTTATTCTTTAGTGGTGCAAATTCTTGATACTGTTGAATTGTTCAGATTATCTTAATTTTCTTGGTCTGAGATGGTTGTGTTGTTGAATTGAAACTATTAAAATCAAATGGTCTGAGTTACACGCTAAGCTCGGCCCCATTGAAAAGAGGATGATTATATTAACTGAATTTTTTTGCAGACATGTTCTAGAAACTTCTAATTATACCGAATTCTGGCAAGTTGCAATCTTGGTGAACTGTTATAAGCATCTCCAACGATAGTAGACATTTTGCCTATCTAAACATTACTATAAAGTATATATTTTATTTTGCCTATCAACTGTTTTATGTTTTTACTCCAACCATGCTCTTTATTTTAGCTATTTATCCAAATACTATTAATTTTATAGAATGCCACGTCAACAACAAAGATGGAGGAAAATGATCCTAATGATTGAATACATTTTGCCTGGCGTTGAAGGCTAGCTACATGTAGCTAGTGAATATGAGTTGAGCCAAAATGTCTAATCATATGCCTAGTGCATTGAAATTGAAAAAAGTGAATCACACTAGGCATTTTAACTAACAAGTATTATATGCCTAGTGCATTGGAGATGCTCTAATGGATGCTATTGTCAATTTATAACAGTTCCACCCAAGAAACTTCTACAATGATCTACTAGAGGAGTTATAGAAAAAATGACCTCGGTTAAACGTTATGTCGAATTTAAAACAAAGTTTGACAACACCATTTGCCACCTAAGAGAGTTTGGATGTGGATAATCAAAACAGTAACTCAAACCTAAAAGTCATATAAAAATACAAATAAAAAATTCATACATAATTTTTATACATAATGATATGATTTATTGTGAACGTTTCACTTTAAAATAAAATATCATTAAAAATGAATTTTACAATAATGACATTGTCATATCATTCTTGTTATTTTTTTTTTTTTTTTTGTATGTTTAGAATTTTTCAAAAAATACCACAAAAATAATATAGCAGTGATATTATTGTAAATATAAGTTATTTTCACAGGCATTTTGTTTTAAGGGGAAAGGTTTTCATTGTGTCATATTAATGAATTTTTTGTTTGTATAAAAGTACTCAAGGAGGTTGAAACTAGAAATTAGAAAAGAGTAATGCTATATAGATAAAAATTCATACATAATGATGTGACTTATTGTGAACCTTTCATTTTAAAATAAAATACCATGAAGTTAAAGGTATTTTACAATAAAAGTTGTGCAAGGATGAGGATGTATATAATTTGTGATTAATGCAAAATTAGTTTTAATGTTGGAAAAATTACTCTAAAATCCCATATTGGAAAATGCTATTTCATTTAATCTTAGAAGTTTTCTTTCAAACCGTTTGGTCCTTTTTATTTTTGGAATGGCGTATTTATTTGATTTGGGGGTTTGGGAGTTTATTGATTTGCCCTTGGTTGTGATTTTGTTTTTATTTTTTTCATGATGTTGGGGTGAGTATGGGTAAGGTATGTGAGTACGTTTCTATTTTTTGGAGTTATTTGGTGGAGTGATTTGTGGGATGTGTGATGTTACCCAGTTGACATGGTATTTTATTGATGTGGAAATCGTTTTGTTTTGTTGAAGGAGTTGTGGGTGTTTCATTCTTTTTCATTGTTGTTGTTGGGTTTGTGCTGTTGACATGCTGTGCCGCATTATTGAGGGTGTGTTTTATATGTTGTCTGTTGGTGGTGTGTTATGTTTGATTAAATGCTTTCATTGTTGTTGGAGTGTGTCGGGGAGTATGATATGTTAAGGGGTTAATGTTATATTGTTTTCTGGTCGCTGCGAGAATATGTTGTGTCATTTTTAGACGATATGGTGTTAATTACAGTAGCGTTATATCATGTGTTTTTTTTTTAATTGCAGGTATGGAGTTTGTAGTGTTGTTGTTATGTTCTTACAGTCAGACCAATGCGGTTGTTCGTCTTCATCAAGCATTCTCATTTGTCCAGTTGGTTGATGGTGTATGTAGGAAGTTTGATAGTTTGGTGTTGGAGTTAATGTATTTCTTGTTCACAATCCCCGATTACAACAAGTTTAAAATCGTGATGACGATATTCAAAACATGATATCCCTTGAAAAGTCATTCGGTCTTGATCATATTGATGTGCTTATTCAAACACGTAATGACGGGTCAGGCACATGGTGTGTCGAATTCACCTAATTTTGGGGTGTGTCAAGCCATTGATGGTGGATGTCCAGTATAGAAGACCAAATTTGTTGCCATTAAGGGATGATTGTTTTCTTTTTCTTGAAGGGTAGTTGCGATGGCCTCTTCTTGGCCATTCTAGTTGACGTTCAGACTGACATTTGTGAGCGGCCTGTCTTTCCACCAGTCCTACATTGGGAGCTCCAACTTCCTGAACTACCTGCAGTAACAGTCACATCAAAATATTAATGCAATTGTACAATTAAACAAAAACATAAACGGTACAACATGCAAAATGACAAGACACCCCGCCACAAACACCCAACACATGAACTCCAAGGCAACAACAAGGCATGCAAGACATGGTGTTCACTTAGCAAAACGACAACGCAACGCGCAAAACCAAAAGTGTAACACTATTGAACTAATTAGCAGGCAATAACATTTTGCAAAATTATGCAACATATTACCACAACGACCTCCTTCCGTTGCCAAACAAACACAAGCACAAGCATACAATTACATGAAATGTTCATTATAATTGATTTAACAACACCACCCATTTAATAACATTACAGTAATTCTTATTACAAATCCACATAACGCAACCAGACTCAATTAACAGGGAACCCCAATGATACTACACAACGACAAACCCCTCTCACCGAATGCCACTTACACTACATAAAACCAAATGGGTTTCAAACACAGTTATTATCAAATAGACGGAACCACAACCCCACCAGCACTATTATTGAAAACAACCCCTTCCAACTAAACGTCGACTGTGCCGTAACAAAAACATTACTAGTAGCATGCATCAACTTGCATTACAACAATGTTCGTACCATTTATGTGGAATATTCACTAACATGGACTTAAACACCATCACACATTGACTACCATGTCAGTAATTCATATTTCAAATCAACACTACAATGACAGACTCAAAAAACAGGGGATCGTAAGGACATTACAGAACAACGACACTCCTTTCCCCATTCATGCCATTGCAAAGACACTTCATAACATGGGTATGGTCAACATAACACTTCAACTACAATTGACAACATTGACAATCCAAATGTTAATTGCCGTACATACTTTCGAAAAACAGGTAATGCGGAGACACATTACAACATAACAATGCCACAATCACAACAAATAATCCTAACATTAGCTCATGCTAACACAACAACCACATACACCCACAAACAGCACATTATTGGCGTATACAATGTTGGTTGAAACATAACTAAAACCCCAAAACCAATTGCCAATACACGACCATAACCCCAATGAAAATCGAAACCCACATTACCAACAACACCAAGCAATGTCATAGTCGACTATCTAACATCACGCCATCAACATCAAAACCATACAATATAAGATTAACCACACAACGTATCAAACCAGCATAAAAAAATAAATCAACATGGGCAACACATACCTAACATCATACGTCACCAACACCAACCACAGAAGTCGACGAAGAGAGCATGCAAACTCGATAGCAATACCTCGTCAACATCAACCATAGCAACGAAGCTATTCCGTGCCGCTCCTAATTGCTGACTCAAATTCTCCTAGAAGAGGGTTCTCGTGTATCTAGGGTTTGGGAGAGGGAAACCAAATGTTAAATTAGGGAAAAACAGGATGTGGATTTAACGTTGTCAAATCTGTTGATTGAACTAATGGAGGATTCTACATCACATTAACATCAGAATTCCCGAACTTTCCATATTTGTTCTTCCGTTATGATTGGGTAGGAGAGAAACCAAAAAGTTGTATAGTACGTTATTCTGGACACATTAGTAATTTCAACATCACCAAAAACCCCCTTTTACCCCTAACATTCTAGGAAACACTAGTTCAAAATATGTGCAAATGTGTCATTAACATTGGAATGGGACTTGTTAGTTTATAAGAAAAAATGCAGAATTAAATGGTACACAACATTTTGATTTGGGATTTATTGATGCTTCACCCTTTAATATTTGCCTGAAAAATTTGTAAAACCAAATCTATTATTGATGAGACAAAATTGGTAAGGAAAATAGCATGAAGAAGTTCACTTAGCCTCCGTTTGGGAAGTGGCCTGACTCTTTGGCTTTTTGGCTTTTTTTGGCTATATGAGCCTGGGCTCAAAAGCTTAGTTTGGGAAGGGCTCTTGGCTTTTTGGCTTTTTTGGCTTTTTTTGTGAGAGAAGAGTGTAATGATTATGGGGTTGGATGTGATATTTTGTCTGTTGTGGCTCATGAGCCTGTTTTGTCTTTTGTGGCTCATGAGCCACTTGAGCCCTTCCCAAACGGACCATGATAGTTCTCGTTGCTCTTTTTGTTGTTTTTGTCCTCAATTAAGAAGTTAAAATAAGCATAAAAAGCAAAGAGCTTAGTAATTTGTACAGTTCACACTCTTTAGTTTTACTTATGAATTATCTAGTAAAAGGTCCTGGTCTGGACAAGAGCTCGAACAAATCGTCTGTGATAGTCTAACCTGGATTAAAGGTATAGTTCTTTTCCTGATCTGGGTTAAGGTTCCAATTCTCTTCTCTTCTAGTATCAAAGGGGAAGTGAATTATAATTATTTTTTTATGAAGATAAAATAGAGTTATATATATATTTTTATTCATGTTCACTTCTAGTTCTAATGGGAAAATATGAGTCATAATTAATTATAATCAAAATAAAATAAAATGATAGAAAAATGAGTTAGACCATCTCCAATCGTTCACATTTTCTTTCATCAAATTTAAATTTGATAATAAAAAAATAAAAAAAACTCAAAAATCATTTTTAATTTTTTCATCAAATGTTTATCAAATCAATGTACATCCATTTCTTTCATCAAATTGAGAATGCATCACATTTGATGAAAATAGAAATTTAGGATAAGAGGAGAATTTTTATAAAGATTTTAATGAAAAGATTGAAATAGTTAATATCAAATCAAGTTTTTTTACTCTAGCGTAGAATCAAATTGATATTGCAAATACTTTTACAATTATTTTTTTTATCAAAACAAAATAAATAATTTTTTTTAAAAAAAATTATGAACGATATGTTTACAATAATTTTTCTTTTTTCTTTTTTCTTTTTTTTTGGTCAAAACAAAATGAAATATATTTGATAAACAAAGTGAAAAATTGCTGGCTATGGGCTCGAACCCATGCGCACTTTTGTGCTCAAAAACTTATGTCTTCCCCCTTAACCTCTCGGGCAAACCAGCTACCGACTGTGATAAGCCTTGTGATTATTATTAATGTCAAATAATTAATACAAGTTTGGAGCTAAAAACCCTAGATTACCTGATGAGAGAGAGAGAGAGAGAGAGAAACCCTAGATGAACAAGAGGAGGTGACTTTTGAGTTTGTGTGTGTATTGGAAGGAATTGAGTTTGTGTGAATGGCGGAGCACTTGGCGTCGATATTCGGAACAGAGAAGGACAGAGTGAACTGCCCTTTCTACTTCAAGATCGGAGCTTGCAGGCATGGCGATCGCTGTTCAAGGCTCCATACCAAGCCCAGCATCAGCCCTACTCTCCTCCTCTCCAATATGTACCAGCGCCCCGACATGGTCACTCCCGGCGTCGACCCCCACGGCCACCCTCTCGACCCCCGCAAAATCCAACACCACTTCGATGTCTCTCTCTCTCTCTCTCTCTCTCTCTCTCTCATTGTGTTTTTCTGTTCCAGTCATATTGATTTTCAAATGTGCTTCTTTATTTTTCATTTTCTGTTTTTATTTTTGAAAGTTTTTCAGTCTTCCCTAATTATTTTACTCATAAAGATATTGCAATGACGTATGACAGTTTATGGTCTAATTTTGATATGTCTCAAGCTGAACAATCATGTGGTGAATTTGATGATTTCAATTCTAAGATTGTTGCTCAGTCTCATGCAATCCTTATCTGATTGTTTGATTGATTCTGTTGTCACTCATTCTCCATGATTTAGATTTTATGTTACATTTTTCCTCCCTCTTGTCGTTGACGGAAAAAAATGTTGATCCCACTAAAGCGGGTTTTGGGGAGAGCTAGATTTATACTATGCAACCTTATCCATTTTTTTGTAGAGACTATTTCTGTGACTCGAACTCATGTCACTAAGGATGCTAACAGTTGAGGGAATGGAAATCGAAATAAATTTGATTTTGTTCATGTTTTATCGAGCTTCTTGGCAATCAAGCATAGTTTTGATGTAGCTCAAGGTTAAGGTTATAATTGTTCATAGCTATTGTGTGCCTTACTTGCTCAAATTTTACAATCTTTAGTTATATGTTGCTCTAGCAAGTTGATGGGTTGTTCGTTTTGGTGTGAATTGAGACTCTTGAAGATGATCTCATTCTCTATGTTTGATGGGTTGACTGTTTGAACTATTGTTTTTAAATTGCTAATGGTTTTAAGTATAGCCAAAAGATTAGTCTGCTATTTGCTTGAATTTGCAAGAGCTGCATTGAAATGCAGGATTTTTATGAAGATTTGTTTGAGGAGCTGAGCAAGTATGGAGAGATAGAGAGCCTGAACATTTGTGACAACTTGGCTGACCACATGGTATTTGTTAATTTTTAGTCTTTGTACTTTGTTAATTCCAATTCCAAGATTGAAATTCACTGTATTAGCTTTTATGGATTTATGCAGGTGGGTAATGTATATGTTCAGTTCAGAGAAGAAGAACACGGTGCAAATGCACTTCAGAATCTGAGTGGGAGGTTTTATGCAGGCTAGTTACTCTCATCCTCATAGACACCATATATATATATTGAAATAAGCATAAACCAAATATATACATACATGTTGATATGCACATTGTTTCCACCGGCCACTTCTGCACATATACATACATGTTGATATGCGAGTTCAATGTTTGTTGTTTTGCTATATTTTTAAACGCTACAGTTTTTGATGGGGAGACATTTGATTTTATCTTCCAAATATGATTCCCCTGTCAAGCTGCCAAACATAGATGGTCTAAATGTGGCGCAACTTGATATATATGGGTTGCTTGAGTATTGCACCATGTGAAGATGGCCGAGCACGCGTTGAAGACCTGTCTAACAGAAGTTTGATTGGTTATAAGGTTGAACTTGCTTTCAGCTTTGTAATTGAACATGATGGCAGAAATCCTCAAGTTATGTTATTTTACTGTTGTAAAACTTGTTAGCATCATGTAGATGGAGATGCTTGATTGGAATATCTGCCACAAATTTTGGTACTTCCTACTTATACACAAGGACTAATTACTGTAATAATCTCCAAAGTATGTATTTTATGACATTTTGGTCCTTAATCTTCCAATTGTGTCAATTTAGTGTCCTAAATACAAAATGTGCGTTTATGTAGTCTCAACCCTAAACTAGGGGTATTTTTTAGGAAACACCATTTTTTAAATTTTAATATGACAATTAAATCCTTATTCAACAAAATTTAATAAGAAATATGTATACATTCATATACATAAAATAATTTAAACAAATTTAATTTTATGTTTTAGTCATATTTTGCTACGTACACAGTTGCAAAGTTGGCTTGATGAGCAGAGAAGAGGAAGCGGGACCAAGAAAACCAATAATATCTTTCTTGTCCACACTAGATCAAAACCACACACTATCAACCTTAAGATCAAGTCAGATCACCCAATCCTACCCATGCACTTGGCCTCAAAATATCCTTCCTTTTCTCTCCCCCATCAACGTCGACCACCACCCCTTTTTTCTTTGTTACACATCCCTCCCCCCCCCGCCCCCGACCTGCCGATCCACCTTAGCCTCCAACCCCATCTCTCTCTCTCTCTCTCCCGTTAGTTGCCCATGCCCATATATCGTCGACCTTTTTCCGCCCTACAACTCCTCTGCCCCTCCTCTCTCTCTTGCATTTTGTCATCCTACTATCACCATACCTTTTCACTCTCTTCTCTTTTGCCCCCATCTTTGGTCGGCACCATCGCTTGCCACCTCTCTCTCTCTCTCATCTTCAATGGCAATCGTCTATCGCGGGTGGGCTTCTTTTTGTGTATGTTTATGGAAGATGAGTGAGAGAGTGAGAGGAAGAGAGATCGGGGGGGGGGTTGGGGAAGGGACACTCTGTGGGTGTTGTCAAAGAAAGAGACCATGGCGGTGATGGTGATGTCAGAGGTGGATGAGAAAGAGAGATAAAGATCAGAAAGAGAGATCATAGCAGTGATGGTGGTGTCATTGATGGTATGGTGCATGACTCTCAGTTGTGGTTTGGCTGTGTATCTCAACGACAGTGGGGACGGTGATTGGTGGTTGCCGGTTGGTGGTCCGAGGGTGATGAAAAGGTGAGCCGAGTCAACAATTGGGTTAACTTGGAGTGAGTGAACTTAGTAATTTTGATTGATGTATAGGTTTTTTTTCCAAAAATACCATTGGTTCCATTGACAAATTTTGACAGTGTCAAGCGTGGGGACCACATAAACACACATTTTGTATTTTGGGCACTAAAATGACACCATTTGAGGATTGGTGACCAAAGCAATACATAGCTCATACATTAGGGACGATTAATGTAATTAGTATTATATACAATCATGTTTGCAGTCTCTACCATTTTTTTCATATTCTCGTCTGTGTTTGTTGAGGATCTAATTCCAACATGGTTCCACTATTTCTTTCCTCTGCAATAGAAACATTGAATTCATTAGATATTGATTCCTGAAATAAATGGAAAACATTAGGCCATGGAATTGTATGTATACCTCAGTGTTGTGAAAAGCGCACTGAGGTGATTGCCTAAGTGTGAGGCGATGCAAGGCGAGGCTCTGGTGCCTTGGAGGGACTGAGGCAAGGCAATATAGAGAAAGTCTTACTTAGGTGCAAATAGCAAGTGCCTTTCGATGTCTATTTTTTTTATCTTTTAATCTGGGCTTTTTTTTTATCTTTTAATCTGGGTTTTTTTTTTTTTTGACTTTTGCATTAAATCCCTATTACAATTACCACACCATATAATAGCTCTATAATTATAAATTATTTGTGTGCCCTAACTCATACAATGGACGGTTGGCGAAGGTGAGTCATCTTCAACTCTTATACCAAGAAGATCCTTCAATTGGTTTGTCCTTTATTAAATGACTTGTGTTTTTGTTGGTTTTTGGTATTTGTGATGTTGGGTTTTTATCTTTTTATGAATATGTAGTATTTGGAATGGTAGATTTGTTGTATTTTTTTTTTTTTTTTTATGAATATTTAGTATTTTGAATGTTGAATGCATTATGGTTCTTAGAAATATTGAAGTTTTTGTCTATACTACTAATTGTTAAAAGGTCATCCTTTGTGTTTGCCTTGCTTCTATGAAGCCCTCATCTCACTTCATCGCCTTGCGCTTAGGAATTTGATTCCCCCACTCCCCCATGGGAATCTCACATTTCTAGAGGAATGTTAGCCATTTAAGGATAAAAAAAAGTAATTGGGCCAACAATATCTAAAATTGTATTATTTTTCTATTAAGAATTCCTAACGAAACCAAAACGCTTGAATAGCATTGACATTGAAATCTTATTTCTAGTAATCTCATTATCCCATTCCCCCTTAAGTTTTTTGTCATTCAAACATAACTTGAACTCTTATCTCGATTCATGAGCTTTTTTTTTTTTAATGCGTGCGTGGGTTAGAACAAACTGAGGCAATTACAAGGAGAGGTCTGGGCATGCACAATGAAGAGTAATAACTACAAAAGTTCAAAGTCATTAAATTTGAGTTGAAAGTACATTATGGACTAGAGAGATGTGACTTAGTATGGATATCGGTATTCTAAGAAATGATCCCTGGGGGACAACAAAACATCTTAGACCACATTCCCCTAGTAAAGAGAGTAAGAGTCTCAAGTTTGAGTCTCCTTAAATTACCTATCAAAAAATGTGATATTGCAAGAAACTATGTTACACGGACTCTTCAAAATAAATTAAATACCCATGTCGGACACCCAACACTCAGACAAGGGTATGGGATATGTGTCAAATACTTTTCAATGGACACTTCTTATATAATTGTACATAACACTATTATTATATGTACATATTGGTGTATAATTGATAGAAATGCCTTTTTGACACTGTAGGTTACATATATCACCATTTTATCTCACACACTTTATTAAAAATATAAAAATCTGAAATTTTTTTACCGAGTCTGCGTACTTTTAAATTTATAGTTTGACAAGTCCGACCTCTAGATATATACCTGTACCCGACACCTGTATCTGAGTCCATGGAACATAGGCAAGAAATGCAACTAAGTTTACATGATTTATATTATTACTGCCTGTCACTATATTGTGTTCCCACAAAAAATAAAATAAATAAATATAAAATCATTAGTCGCAGCCAGCTGACATCATTAACTCCAATTTTTAGGGCGCCCCATCATTGTCGACTTCTCCCCAGTGACAGATTTTCGTGAAGCTACTTGTAGGCAATATGAGGAAAATGTATGCAATCGGGGTGGCTACTGCAATTTCATGCATTTGAAAAAGATTGGCAGGTGAATTTCATGGTGTTATTTCTTCACCTTTCATGTTTTTTTCCAGTTTCTCATTACCTATTCTTTCGAGATTGATGCATATTTTTTTTTTTTTAATTATTAAATAGAGAGTTGAGGAGGCAATTATTCGGGAGGAGTAGGCGAAGGCATAGCCGTAGTCCACCGAGGCATCACAATTATGAGGAGCGTTCGCATGGTGGCCGTGGTTCTGGTAGGAGGGGTGATGATCGAGACCACCGCCACCATGACAAGGGAAGGAGGCCTAGAACCCGAAGTCCTGTACGAAGGGGAGGACGAAGCAGAAGCCCCGGGGAAAGGAGAAATAGGAGCCCAGTTAGGGAAGGCAGTGCTGAGAGAAGGGCAATGATTGAGAAGTGGAATAGGGAAAGAGAACAACATGTGGAATCTGCTAACAAGAATGGTAACAATGATAATGACAACAATGGCATTACAGAGAACCGAGAACAGTATAACGACCCTCATGAGGAGCAGCACCCGCAGGAACACAGAGGCTATGACTACTGATCCAAGTGGCAGTGTTGTTGGGTTTGTCCCCCGAGCTCTTTCTTAATTGATTCAGCAGTCTTTGCACCTTGATTTTAAAATGGAACAAATTTGGCTGCTTTTTTTTTTTTTTTTTTTTTGTGAAAAATAGCCCTTTTGGAAAAGACAGCTTACTGTCCATTTTCCACTGTGCAGGTGGAGTACAGGTTCATTGTCATATGATATTCAAAAACATTTTTTTCTTCCTTTTTTCCTCTTATCCGTTAAAAGAAGCTGAAAATGAATTTCAAAGAAAAGACACAAAGGACCACCTCAGTACTTGAATGCCTACACTAAAACCCTTCCAATTCTCCAATTTGTCATCTCCCATTCAACGATTTTTCATACTCTTTTTTATGCAGATTTTCTAAAACTTGGTTATGGTGATATCAAACCTTTTTCTCAGCGGGTTTCTAATTGTCCAATATGTTTGCAAAATTTGACTTACTTTCTAGCTATTTTCTTCTCTTGAGAGCACATGGAGAGTCTCATGTTTTGGTATGAAAAATGAGTGTGTCAAACATGGTGAGAGATGCTATTTCAGGTTCTCAACTTTCTCAATCCACTCTCAACTAAAAGAAGCATAATACTTTTTTCCCTGCAAAATTTTGGACAGAAGCAAGTGTGGTACAGTGATACTCTTGCATGGATTATAATTCGTTATTATATTTTTATCGTAGTTTGTGATTCTTACATATTTCCCAAGTGTTGCAGGTTCGGGTATTCCTGGTTCCAGGATTGAGCCTCATTTTTATGCCAGCTTACCATGATATTTGTATACAGGTTCACACTACGATTGTCTGCAGACCAAGTTTACACAGGACCTAACATCGTTAGCTGGAAAACAACTCAAGCAGCTTTCAGCTTTTAAACTGATGAATATCATCACTGAAGGTTGTTGGCTAATGGCATCTTCGTCGTGTGTCTTTTTAATATTAGCTTATGGATGCTAGATCATATGGTGCCTAAGAAGCAGCCATAATCCTGCTTTGTCACACTATCTCTTCAAGTCATTTCAGAATTATTCTGTGCTATTTGTATTATGCTTTTGGTTTTCCATAGTTTGCTTGTTAAATAGTACACAGAACTTTCAGCATGTTTGGTACTGTTTTTAGCATTTTTGGTTTATTTTGAAAAACTGTCAAAAGTGTTTAGTGCAATATTTGCTTACAACTTATCAGGAAGACATATAAGCTGAAAAAAAAAATATTATTATTGGGAAGCAAAGGAAAGGGTGTTTTTCAACTTCTGCTATTTGATTATCAGTTTACATTATACACGGTGCACCAAACACGCCATTATGCTTAATATTGTGGCAGGAATGAAATTTTGGAAGGCTACTCAACTTATGTTTTGAGAGCAAATTTGCAACATACTAATCTCTAGAATGCTGGCGTGAATGATGGTTATATTATTATGCGCCAAGGTCTCTTTTGTGTTGATTTTGAGCCCTAGGTACAAGATGTTCATAAAAGCATGGCCCTTGTTTGGCTTGTTTTTAGAAAACAAATTTTGGAAAAAAAATTTAAAATTTTGTTTGGTTTAGTGATTTTGGAAATTTTTTTCCTTCCAAAATCGTTTTCTATCTTCTACACATCAATCAATTATTATTTTTCTCCCCACTCCTTTTCAATTACTTTTTCTCACAAACATCTATTCAACTATAACAAAATATTAAATCATCCTAAACTCCCACACTTAAAAACTATTTTTAAAATATACAACCAAACAAATCAAAAAAAAATTCTAGACTTTTCCCAAATTTTTTTTTGTAAATTTCTCTCAAAACCAAACCAAACACACTCATGGTTTTGCAATTAGATTTGAATAGTGGACTAAGGAGTCGGTGGCCATCCTCTGAACTCATTGAGCAACAAGCCAAGCCAAGCCAAACAATGAATGGTTGCACAACCCACCACGTTTCTTGTCCGTCTAAATGCCACTTCTCCACCTAAAGAGTTCCGATACATGCATAACAGCACATTCCAAAACTATTACAGCACTTCCTTGGCTGATGACCATACAAGACACTGAACTTAACCATGATGCCATTCACTGGCAAAGGGCAACCATAAACAGATACGAGTGTTCAAACAACCAAGAAGCAGCCAACAGACGCACAACGGACCATAGCCATTATCCACCTCTTAAACCGGAACCACCATTGGAATTTTGATTCCACCAGTTATAGGGGTAGGGAGTGAAGAGAATTTTCTTAAAATCATGATCAGCTTGGAGTGAGGGAGATAGATATGTATAAAAGTACATGGAAAATGATCAAGAGGTAACTAACAGCAGTAAATCAATGGGCACCCACATTTCAACCTCATAGAGTAAACAAAATGATCAATTGCCGCTAATGGAAAAACCTAACACCATATTTTATTCAGACCATATTGACAGTAACATCCCTAGTGTAAAAAGCTAGTTGACAGCAAAGTTTAGTGTTGTAAAACAGTACCAAATAGACTAAGCTTGAATTTACATCTCATAATATGAACCCTCAAAAACACCTGATTATATAGGTGGCTTTCTCTCAAATCCTATACCAAACAAGTTCCAAAACCCAAGTGGAACTCAGAAGCTCTCCCTTTAAATCCATTTATTTTTCTGCACTGTGCTTGGCCTTTGTGTGTGATTCCAAGGCATTTTCCGAGTCAAATGACCTACATAAATTTTGGTTTAAAAAAAATTTGATAAACTGCACCAAGTCCACATCTTAACAAAATTCAACAAGTCCCAAGGATATTTACTTGTTACATGACTTGCAAGGATTTGATCCAGCTGATTTTGGAGTCGGCTGCTTTGACTGATTACCAGGAGTTTTCCCAGCCTGCTTTTTGGGATGAGGGGTAGCCACGTGGACACTTCCTTTCTTCGCATCTACACCAACAAAAGGGTTACTCTTCAAGCATTAACTTATCCACATACAAACTGCCTAAACAATGATTACTTTAAGTGTGGCTTATGATAATTCTGAGCATTTCATATGTGAAGCAAGATAACCACGGCAGGAAAAAACAAATCAACTGTAGTAATTAAAACAATATCAGTAGAAAACATCCATAAGAAAAGGCAAATATAAGTTAGAGAATTGCTAACTTCTTAAAAAAAAAAAAGAGAGAATTGCCGTAGTACTCAAAAACATTATATCCTAAAAGAAGTTACAGAGGAGAACATCATTAATTTTAAACAGGAATCTCTGAGAACATGACCGCAACAATTCCACTAATAAAAACTTCACTACTAGTGAACAAACCTTTTTTTTACATAATCATAATCATAACTAAAACTCTGGAAAGATAGCCTATGTGACTGATAACAGCTAGGTAAACTGCTACTCCATTAGTTTCCCCATGACCCCTATAAATCCACATCATGGAAAATCTTGGCTTTATGTGCAGAATGGACTGTCCAGGAGAAAGTACTAGTACTCACCAGTAGAAATAAAACAAAAAACAAGAACAATACCAGTCTTTTGAGGAGTAACCAATTTTGCCTTCTTATCAGGACCAGGTGTCTTAGTAGCAGATTCTGCAGGTCTCTTCTTGCTCAGTACAACCTTGAAAAAAGGAAAACAATATGAATTTAGCCAGCAAATAAAAAAAAACAAAGAAATATTAGACGTAATTTCCAACCATCCGTCAACCTATTAAAACTATTAAGGGGAATATAGACAATAAATTGTAAATCTACCTTCTTTGGAGCCTCTTCCTCCTCGTCATCATCCTCAGTCTCAACTTCCGCACTCTCAGATTCAGTATTATAGCTCTAAGCCAAAAGACAAGCAAGTGTTTGCTACACTTAGTTACAGAGGTATCTAGAAGGCATTTGTTCTTTATCGCCATAGATACCAACTAGAATTGGCAGAAACATATGTTGGGGACACCATGATATAAGATGACAACATATATATCCATATACATACATATATATCAAAATCACTGCCAAAATGCAAAGAATTGCTCTAGGCAACTGCATTGTAACTTCCAAAATGCAAGTGCCTAGAAAATCAAGATTCTGAGATGCATGATATTTTCCCTGTCAATAGTAACATGTACCCTTACTGCTATTTACCAAGGCATAGAAATGGACTTGTTTCAACTCAGCACAATAAAACACAATCTGTTTTTCCACTTCTACCAACTGCACCTATAAACTTGCATTACAAGACATAACACCATAATATACACAGGCAAATGTGCATGCATGTCCATGTACATATATAAATCAAACAATCAATGTAGGCTTACAACAAATACACACCATAAATCTTCTTTTTTATCAGAAAACACAAGAGTAAAAGCCATGACAAATTCTCGACAAAAAAAAATACCTCATCTGAATCAGTGGAAAAATCAGAAGAAGTTGAATCATCAGTGCTACTACTACCTTCTTCAACATTCTTAGCTGCAGGAGGTTTATCTTGCTTAGCCTGTGACTTGGATTTTCTTACGATAACAAATTATAAAGGAAGCAGACATGGTGCTTTTAAAATTGGGGGAATTACAATACAGTGGGATAGAGGAAAAAAATTACGAAAACATGTGAGGTGCAAGTGATTCTATGATGGGATGCAAGTGAAAAATTATGGGGGTGCAAACTTGCACCCCTCTGTGTTTGTGTTATAAAAAAAAAAATTCCTGTCCCACTGGGATGTAATTCCCCCTTTAAAATTTCAATGTACATACTATTATCAGCAGCATTAACTGGATGTTTCAACTCAGACTTAGACTCTACAAATAAGAAATAGGTATGAGTGCAATGACAAAAGGTGAAAAATAAGGAACATTAGAGCAGTGTGTTGACAAACTCACCAGAATCATTCTCAGGCGTGATCATAAAAAAGACAATCAGTTAAGGGAGACAATAACGACAAATAAACACACCCACCACCCAGAAAAAGGGGAAAAAGGAAAGCCAAAACTGGAAAAAGGAAGTAAAAATAATGCCAAATATAACGGCAGTAAGACCAAAAGCCAAGGAAAAATTTGCAGGAAATAGAATTCCATATAAGAAGAGAGAAGAAAACAAACAGAAAAAGGAAAGGATATTTATCCGATGGATTATCACATCTATATCCTGACAAGCAGACATAGCCACTTTTCCAGTTGTGGGATAGCTCAAATTTTCTGTCGAACACCACATCAAATTGTTGCTGAGGGAATTTCTCAGGAGAAAGTGTTCCAAGGACAAGCTTCTTGCCATCAACGGCGGCATAGAGGTAAATGGATTCACTCCCTTCGTTCTTTTTAACCTCACCAAGACAAGCCTGTAGAAAAGTATTTCACACACTTCAATGTAAATGCAAAGGATGCAACAATAATTAATTAAAACAACTACCAACTAAAATTCTGGTTGTTCAACTATAACCTGTGAAAGATGCACGATCTTGCCTTTCCCAGGTCTTACTGGGCGACTCTGTCCACTTTTGACCTTAAGTCCTGTACAATTATGACATGGTTAAGAATTCTCAAAAACTGCATTCAATAAACCAGTATAAAAATAGAAATAAAAATATAATAGCTGCACGAAAACATAACATAGAGTGCAGCCAAAAATTGACACGTGTAGCTTGACAATTCAATAAACAACCAGAACTCTGTAAATGATTGCACCATTCTGTAAATATAAAAAACCAGTGTCTGATTTCAGTCAAATAATTATATATGTTTGTATAAGTAAATATGTCTATTTGTTAAATACATGCATGCATACATATTTTCCTATATCCTTAAAAGAAACAGAAATCTAGCACAAGATTCAACTTGAATATCTTTTCCTCCTCTAATAACAGGAAAACTTATCACAAAGGAAATTAATGATGGATGCATTTAGAAATAACAAAACAAGTTTAACTTAAGTTAAAAATGATTATTACAGGCCATTTATGTGCAAAGTGGAATTTAATCCAAGAAAATATTGGAAGTATATTTTCCATCCATTAAAAATCTTTCCATCATGAATAAATAAAAGACAATAGGATGAAAAGAGCTGTATTAATGAAATATCAACAAATATAAAAATAAAAAATAAAAAAATCATTAACAATCAAAATGTAATGAATCAATCAACAAATCTTATGTCAATAAAAACCATGTGTTCAAGGCTTCCAGCGCCAAAGGTTCACAATATTTTTTGCTTTTCCACAAAGGCAACCAAAAATACAATCAAGGGCTTCAGTTTAAAAATTTTGATACTGTTGTTAATAAGGAAGAAAACCAGTATTTTTACCCATGATACCAAATTCAACCATCAGACGGGTAAATGAATGAAGTTCAAAACATGATTTAAACAACGAACAAAAAATCTAAAAATACGTAACTCCATACCATACAGGGATTGCAACTAAAATTAGAATAGCCTAATTATGTGCAATTTCAGAAACCTGTTTTTTTTATAAATGCCAAGACAAGTTACAAACACTTCTAAAACACTTTTTCTTTTTTTTTTTGATAAATGACACCCAAAAAAAAAAAAAAAAAATCTGTACATACAAACTGTTGAAAATCTAAACATCTAATCAAATAAATAAGTGGCCAAAAAAAAATTCATAAATCTCATAGCAAAACAAAAAGCTTTTTTAGAAGACAAAAAAGAAACAACAAATGCAAAATACTACCGTGCAAATTGTAGAACTCATTAATTTGTGAGAAGTGATTCACATGGACCCTTCAAAGGTCGTTATCTCTTCTTCGTCTTCTCTAGTTATAAAAAATTTCAGAGAGGAAAAAAAAAACCTACAATGTATGATTTAATATTCAACATATAAGATGATACAGCAAGAAGAAATTTCTATCTAGCGCAGTTAACAATTGAACCCAAACATAGACTGAAAGAACAAAATTGACAATAACATTAACTTGAAGGATTGAGATTCTCTCATGTTGAGATCTCAACATAAGAAAGCTTGAGGGGCCTATGGGGCTCACCATGGATTCCGTTTCGAAGATCTGAATTGTTCATTTTGTAGGGTCGTCAAGGTATATTATTAATGAAAAAAATTAGTTCGATCTAATAATCATAACTTTTTCATTTTATTGCATTTGTCTCTGAAAAAATGTATGACAAATATATTTTTGAAATTGACCATCCATTTTTTTAGAGACAAATGTGACAAAATAAAAGGGTTACGACTATCAGATCATCTGAAATTTTTTCATGGATAATATACATTGAGAATCCTACAAATTATGAAATGAGACCCGTGGTGGGTCTTACGGGCCTCTTAAGTTCTCTCATGTTGAGATCCCAATAAATTTCTTGCAGTCAATTTAGAGCATAAATTACATCCAACAAAACCTTAAATGTACACTTCCTCAATGCATTTTCCATTTCCAGACAGAACCATGTAAATTAAATACCACAACCCACGACATCTACACACACTATACAGATATGCCTATTACCATTTTTATACACCTTCAAATACACACAATGTAACAAACACAATGTATACAAAGCGTATATATATGCATACATGAACACCAAAACTATTGTCACACAACAATGAGCGAAATCGAAGAGCCTAATAAAATATGATCAGCATCAGAGCTACAAGACAACGAACAAACAACAAGCCAACAAAAAAAACTGTATGTAGATGAGAAACCACAAAACCCTAATGCGTTTGAAAATGTAAAACAATAAGGCCACAAATGAAAGGTACGACGTTGCAACAGATTAATAGATATGAGATTAGGAGAAGAAAATGAGAGAATATTATTACCCCAGAACTCCATTGATCGATGTGAATGAGAGCTTCAAAGCTATGGAAACTTTGGAGAGACAGAATTAGGGTTTTAGGATAGAAAAAGTGAGAGAGAGTGAGGGCTGTGGAGCGAGGTTTATAAAGGTGGTGTTGTGGCGTGCGGAGAGCTGCGATACTTTGCGCTAGGGGTGGGCGCGGGTCGGTTGCGGCCACGGAACCTCTAATCCGTCGTCCGTCCGTCAGATTGGCGGATTGAAGAAAATCAATCCGCATCCGTCCGCCAATCTGGCGGATGTGGATTGAGCGGATTGGCGGTTTGGCGGATGGATGCGAATCGGTTTGGCGGTTTAAAATTTTATAAATTTTCAACATAGTTCAACTTGTACACTTCCTCAAAAAAAAAAAAAAAAAAAAAAAGAGTATTACAGTCAATGACTTAAAAAAGTATTACAATTACTACATGCCTCATCCAAAGAAAGAAAGTTTGAAACTTTAGAATATCACAATCACTACATGCCTCATCTACATATTACAATCACAGCATGCCTTATCCACATAAAGTATTACAATATGTGGTTCTTAAAATATTAAAACAATTCAAACCACCAAAACCATAAACAGA
The DNA here is from genome assembly GCA_036172215.1 of Camellia granthamiana. Taxonomy (NCBI): domain Eukaryota; kingdom Viridiplantae; phylum Streptophyta; class Magnoliopsida; order Ericales; family Theaceae; genus Camellia; species Camellia granthamiana. The sequence continues at coordinate 62,128,472 of CM069912.1, forward strand.
GCAGTAGTAAAGATTGTATGTCTCTGTATTGTTACATTTATATATGTTTTTGAAAACAAAAACCAACCAGCATATATCATATTTTCTATTTATTACTTTTAGAATTAGATTTAAAAACCAAAAAATATAAATAAATAATGCGTTTATTTTTTTCAATTCAAAAAATATATTCAAGTTGAAAACTTTTTTTCAACAAAATATTTAAACTCTTTTTCAATTGAAAACACAAACAAAATATTTAAACAAATTGAAAACACAAAGTCTTATAAATTATTAAGGGTGCTGGCGGTTTGGCGATTCGGTTGCGGCCAAAGGAACCTCAAATCCTCCATCCGTCCGCCAAATTGGCGGATTGGAGAAAATCAATCCGCAACCGTCCGCTCGTCATCACGCATCCGTCCAAAATGCGGCGGATCGATTCGGTTCGGTCGGTTTTGACGGATCGGTATATCCGCTGCTCACCCCCGCGTACTACCAAAATTTCAAAATGAATTTTTTACTTGAATTATGAAAAAAATAGGAAAAATTAGTCTAAAATCATTTTCCCATTTTTAATAATAAAAAAGATTAATGATATTATTTTTTGATATCTAAAGTTTCTCAACTCTACGCCCATATCACAGAAAAATTTGACTCTCTCTTTCTCTGCAATCTTCATTCTAAGGTGAGTTCATTTCTCTCTCTCTCCAAACCAAACCCTCTCTCTTTGCACATTTCTCTTTCTCTCTGCTCCTTTCTCCTCTCTCGATCTTCATCTCCGACAACACCACCATAGCCCTAACATTACCATCCCGCTGTCAGCAATGGAGATTGTTGGACAATCTTCACTGTATTTAAATAGATTAAATTATGTTGTCTACTAAACAACAACAAGAATATAAAGAAATAAAGGAAATGAGAGAATTTGTTTGATTACAAAAATCAAACTTGAAATAATAAATAAATAAATAAAAACAGATTTTATTTTGTTACAAAAACAAAATTAAAAACTGATTTTAAATAAATAATAATAACTCCGAAAATAAATTAAATAACTCACTAGATTAATTCTTGAATATTATTCTGATCAAGTCCAATGTTTGACACTGTGTCCTTAAGACAGATTCGTCATCTCCACGGTGCTTTCAGAATGTGGACGTCTATCTTCCATGATGAAATGATCAACTACAAACAATAGTAGCACTACAAATTGTTTGCCTAATGAACACACTAAGTGTTTACACTCTTTCTTTCAGAAATTAAATGCAGCAAAATGCAGAGATTTATAGCAGAAGATAGAGTACGAAAATTGGAGTAGAAATCCAAATAGAGGGCTAGTCTATTTATAGGCAAAATTGTGGCTGTTAGTTTTGAATTAAACAGGTGCAAAACCTGTTCAATTTAAATAGATAGGCACTGTTTGGACAGGTTGAAAATTGTTCGGTTTTGAATTTAAACAGATTTAAATCTGTTGGGTTCAAAAAACGAAAGGGACCTGTTTGGGTGTATAGCAAAATACCGGACCAGTTTATTTCCGGTTTAATTTGAATTCTGGATTTTATTTTACCAAAAAATAAAATTAAATTCAAATGGTTTTGGCCCAAAAAAATAGGTATTGGGCCGAACAAGCCCAACCCAACCACACACCACGCACCCACGCCCAAGCCCAGGCCCAGCCCGCCCAACCGACAGGACGGATGGACGGCGCGCGCGCGTGTGTGGTGATTTTTTGGTCCAATGGGCCTAGCCCATTTTGCCCATAACCTCCCTCTCTAAAATACTTGGGTACCCCTTGAGGCACACCCCAAGTTCCAATCCCATGCCTTATAAACCCATTCAAAACTTCCCACCAAATCAATGTGGGACAAGCCTTATTCAAATCTTTAATGATTTTCCACTAAAACTTCATTTCCGTGGAGCATACTTTGACTTCAATTTCCCATTCACTCAGTAATGGTTTTGAGCAACCAAATATACCACGTGAATCACAACGCGGCATAGAATGCATTACCACTTTGACCTGCAAATATCGACGCACGGGTCCTACCTAAATAATAGACCAAACTTAGGAAAAAATTCTGATTTTACTCAGAATTTTATAACCATTTCCAACAATCCCCCACATGAATGGAATTTGACAACAACGGAAATGCAATAATATACAGACTTTATCGAAAGAGTATAAGTCGAAAATATCTTGCATCAGGATAGATAGCTTTCGGCCTTAAACCTTCCCTGGTGATAACCTATCGGACTTACTAGCTAACCAATGAACGCGATACCTTGAATTGTTCAGCCGTTTGTGTAAACCAAGACAATAGATTTCACCCAAAATATCTTCTAACACATCGTGGTTCTCACTGTTGTGTTCATTTTGGCCTTGAACGCTCCTGGTTTTCATGAGTATTTCTAGAAAATTTAGCCTCTTTCATTCTCATAGAACCGGCCCTAGTTCGACACTCTTATAGGTGATTCTTATTGTGAGTGTCTCCTTATACTCGTCTTGATTTTATGCCTCAATCAAGATATAAGTAATTATTAAAAGCAAAACTCATCCTTATACCCCTACATACAACATATGTTCCAGATATTACTCTCACTATAGGAATGGGTAAGGAATTTTAATCCCTTGGTGATTTCTGGCGAGCCACACATAACTTAGTTGTCCCTTTGAACTTAGTTCTTGGGATCTCCAGTCATATAAGTAGGGTTACCATTATGACGACTCTTATGTAATAGGCTTTAATCCCATTCCCTTCGATGAATTATACAATAACTCTTTTGTCAAACCTTTTGTTAACGGATCCACAATATTCTCTTTAGATTTTATATAATCTATTGAGATTATTCCATTTGACAACAACTACCTAATGGTATTATGTCGACGACGAATATGTCGTGACTTACCGTTATACATATGATTCTGTGCCCTGCCTATTGCAGATTGACTATCACAATGAATGCAAATAGCTGGCACAGGTTTTGGCCACATTGGAATGTCTTCTAAGAAGTGACGAAACCATTCTGCTTCTTCTCTTGCTTTGTCTAAAGCAATGAACTCGGATTCCATTGTGGATCGTGCGATGCAAGTTTGTTTCGTGGACTTCCAAGAAACAGTAGCGCCTCCCAGAGTAAAGACATATCCACTAGTGGATTTTGAATCTTTAGTATCCGATATCCAATTAGCATCACAATAACATTCGAGTACTGCTGGATATCGAGTAAAGTTCAAACCATGATCATGAGTAAATCTTAGATATCTAAGAACCCGAATGATCGCCTTCCAATGATCTTCTCCGGGATTACTAGTGTACCCACTCAATTTACTGATAGCATAAGCTATATTCGGACGAGTACAATTCATTAGGTACATTAGGCTTTCAATAATTTGGGAGTATTTTAACTAAGACACCGCATCACCTTTATTTTTCAATATATAAAGATTGACGTCTACAGGTGTTCTAGCTAAATTCATATCATCCTTGATAAATTTACCAAGAATTTTCTCAATATAATGAGATTGAGATAATGCATATCCGTCAGATATATTAGTAATTTTCATTCCTAATATAACATCTGCGACCCCCATATCTTTCATATCAAATCTTTTGCTTAGCATTTGCTTAGTTGATTTGATCATGTTTTGACTGCTTCCAATGATAAGCATGTCATCCACATAAAGACAAACGATGACATATCCTTGGTCAGTGTTTTTAACATAGACGCATTTGTCACATTCGTTTATCTTAAACCCATTAGTAAGCATAGCATAATCAAATTTTTTATGTCATTGCTTAGGCGCTTGTTTTAATCCATAAAGAGACTTTACAAGCCGACAAACTTTCTTTTCTTGCCCCGACACTACAAACCCTTCGGGTTGCTCCATATAGATCTCTTCATTTAGATCACCGTTTAAGAAAGCTATCTTAACATCCATTTGATGTATTTCTAAATTAAATAAGCATGCTATAGAAATAAGCATGCAAATGGATGTTATTCTTGTCACAGGGGAATATGTGTCAAAATAATCCAGACCTTCCTTTTGTCTGTAACCTTTAACTACAAGTCTTGCTTTATACTTGTCAATTGAACCATCTGCTTTCATTTTTCTCTTGAATATCCATTTATATCCAAGAGGTTTAGAACCTGGTGGAAGATCCACCAATTCCCAAGTGTGATTTTGCTTAATGGATTCAATTTTATTATTAACAGCCTCTTTCCACAAAGGTGCTTCAGGACCTGTCATTGCTGCCTTAAAGCTTTGAGGTTCATTTTGTAACAGGTATGTCAAAAAATCTGGACCAAAGGATTTTGATGTTTTCGCTCTCTTACTTCGTCTTAGTTCATCATCAGTTAAATCCTGTAGGTCGAGACCATTACTAGTCTCTTATGTTTGATTGTCATTAGGCTCTTGACTTTGTGTACAATCATAAGTTCTTTTCTGTGAACTTAAGTTCATGTCTTTTCTTGTAAGGAAAGACATGTTCAAAAAACACAGTATTCCTTGACTCTATAATAGTGTTCACATTTATATCAGGTATTTCTGATTTATAAGTCAGAAACCGATATGAACTACTATTCTAAGTATAACCAATAAACACACAATCTACTGTTTTTGGTCAAATCTTAGTCTTTTTAGGAACAGGAACTTCAACTTTTGCCAAACACCCCCATACTTTTAAGTATTTGTAGGAAGGTGGTCGACCTTTTCACAATTCATAAGGAGTGCTATTGGTTTTCTTGTGGGGTATTCTGTTAAGAACATAATTAGCAGACAATATTGCTTCCCCCCACAAGTTCTGTGGTAAGCCTGAACTTAGTAACATGGCATTCATTATTTCTTTTAGAGTTCTATTCTTCCTTTCAGCTATTCCATTTTGCTGAGGAGAATAGGGTGCTGTAGTTTGGTGAATAATGCCATGTTGTGCACAAAATTCATTTAATGGTGCATCATATTCACCACCCCTATCACTTCTAACCATTTTAATGGTTTTACCAAGTTGATTTTCAACTTTTGCTTTGTAGAGTTTAAACATTTTTAAGGTTTCATCTTTACTTCTAAGTAAATAAACATAACAATATTTTGTGCAATCATCGATAAATGTTATGAAATATTTTTTGCCTCATCTAGTTTGAACAAATTTTAGATCACATACATCAGTATGAATTAATTCTAGAGGTTCGGTTTTCCTTTCAACCGATTTAAATGGAGCCTTAGTTAGTTTCGTTTCTACACAAATTTCACATTTATGATTAGGATTAATTTCAAAATTTGGTATATAATCTAAACTAATTAATCTACGCAAAGCATCAAAATTCACATGTCCTAATCTACCATGCCATAAATTCAACTCAAGAATATAAGCAAAAGATGTGTTATTCTTATTCATAGCAACTTTCGGTACAACTGTCATTACATTTAGTTTGAAGAGACCATCACTCATGTATCCCTTACCAACATACATGCCACTCTTTGTTAACACAAATTTATCAGACTCAAAGACAAGCCTAAAACCATTTTTACTTAACAAAGAACCAGAAATTAAATTCTTCCGGATGTCAGGTACATGCAGTACGTTGTTGAGGGTCAGTTCTTTCCCTGATGTCATCTTCAAGATCACTTTTCCTTGTCCAGCCACAGTAAAAGCAGAAGAATTTCCCATAAAAAGTTGTTCACCATTTGCAGCCTCATTGCAGGTAGTGAACATCTTCTTGTCCGCACAAATGTGACGAGTTGCTCCAGTGTCAACCCACCACTCTTTGGGATTTCCAACAAAGTTAGCCTCAGACACCACAGCAGAGAGGTTGATGTCATTCACCCCGTCAGAGATGTAATCTAATTCTGTCACATTGGCCTGATTGGCGATCTTCTTGTTTGTACTTCCATGATCCTTCTTAGGGCGGCGACAATCAGAAGCTCGATGTCCAGTCTTGCTACAGTTATAGCATTTTCCTTTGAACTTCTTGTTGCTATCGCCTTGTTTAGGACCATCTCCAATAAACTTCCTCTTTTTGTTATGTGGTTTATGAATTTGTTCAACCACATTAGCCTTGGACTCAATGGGATTTTTCTCATTCCCCTTTTCAACCTTACGGTTATCTTCTTCAATTCTTAGTCTTACAATAAGTTCATCGATGGTCATCTCTTTGCGTTTATGTTTTAAATAATTTTTGAAATCTTTCCAAGCCGGTGGTAACTTTTCCATTAAAGCAGCGACTTGGAAAGACTCGCTTAGAGACATACCCCCAGAATGAATATCATGTAAAATTAATTGAAAACTTTGAACTGAAGAAATTACCATTTGGGAGTCTACCATAACAAAGTCCAGAAATTTACCGACGACAAATTTCTTCGTGCTGGCATCCTCTGTCTTGTATTTCTTCTCCAAAGAATCCCACAATTTTTTTTGCTGTTTTCAGAGGACTGTAAACATTATACAGTATGTTGTCAAGGCCATTGAGGATGTAGTTTCTGCATAGGAAATCTGAATGTTTCCAAGCATCTACAGCGGCAACAACTTGCCGATCACTTTCACCCTCTTTAAGTACTGGAGCCTCTTCATGGAGAAACCGGGCCAAATTAAGAGTTGTAAGATAGAACAACATTTTCTGCTGTCATCTCTTAAACTCAGTACCGTAAAATTTTTTCCCTTTTTCTCCATGATTTATTGGTACATGAACATTGTTCTGGATAGGGACTGGTATTGGTGTAACAATCGGAGTACCACTACCAGTTGTAGTAGCCATAATCTCTGATTACAAAAATCAGGAAAAATTAAAACACAAATTAATTTTCTAGTTACTAAAACCAGAAAATAAATTATAACACAAAATAATTTTATTTTCCTTGTTACTAAAACTAGAAAAATAAAATACCACAATAATTTTCTGTAACACAAATTTAATATTCTGCAATTGTTAATGACACCAGTATATTACTACTAGTTGTCAAAGAAAAGAGACAGTATATTACTACTATCTATCAAATAGCATAAAACACTATTTGTTTTTCCAACCAAAATATATCTTTATGAAATCACAGAAAATTAAATACAATGAAGATACCAAAATAATCTGTCTTAAGATTGTTGGACAATCTTCATTGTATTTAAATAGATTAAATTCTGTTGTCTACTAAACAATAACAAGAATATAAAGAAATAAAGGAAATGAGAGAATTTGTTTGATTACAAAAATCAAACTTGAAATAATAAATAAATAAATAAAAATAGATTTTATTTTGCTACAAAAACAAAATTAAAAATTGATTTTAAATAAATAATAATAACTCCGAAAATAAATTAAATAACTCACTTGATTAATTCTTGAATATTATTCTGATCAAGTCCAGTGTTTGACACTGTGTCCTTAAGACAGATTCATCCTCTCCACGGTACTTTCAGAATGTGGATGTTTATCTCCCAGGATGAAATGATCAACTACAAACAATAGTAGCACTACAAATTGTTTGCCTAACGAACACACTAAGTGTTTACACTCTTTCTTTCAGAAATTAAATGCAGCAAAATGCAGAGATTTATAGCAGAAGATGGAGTACGAAAATTGGAGTAGAAATCAAAATGGGGGCCTAGTCTATTTATAGGCAAAATTATGGCTGTTAGTTTTGAATTAAACAGGTTTAAAACCTATTCAATTTAAACAGATAGGCACTGTTTGGATAGGTTGAAAACTGTTCGGTTTTGAATTTAAACAGATTTAAATCTGTTGGTTTCAAAAAACGGAAGGGACCTGTTTGGGTGTACAGCAAAAACCGGACCAGTTTATTTTGAATTCTGGATTTTATTTTAATTCAAATGTTTTTGGCCCAAAAAGATAGGTATTGGGCCGAACAAACCCAATCCAACCACGCACCCGCGCCCAAGCCTAGCCCGCCTGACCGGACGGACAGCGGCGCGCGCGCGTGTAGTGATTTTTGGGTCCAATGGGTCTAGCCTATTTTGCCCATAACCTCCCTCTCTAAAACACTTGGGTACCCCTTGGGGCAAACCCCAAGTTCCAATCCCATGCCTTAAAAAACCCATTCAAAACTTCCTACCAAATCAATGTGGGACAAGCCTTATTCAAACCTTTAATGATTTTCCACCAAAACTTCATTTCCATGGAGCATACTTTGGCTTCAATTTCCCATTCACTCGGTAATGGTTTTGAGCAACCAAATATACCACGTGAATCAAAACGCAACAGAGAACGCGTTACCACTTTGACCCGCGAATATCGACGCACGGGTCCCACCTAAATAATAAACCAAACTTAGGAAAAAATTCTGATTTTACCTAGAATTTTATAACCATTTCTAATAGTCGCCACTATGGCCTTGCACTTCTTCCCTACCACCGCCACCGCGACTCACATGCTATCTTCATCCACCAACCGAACCCTAAGTTGGTCCTCTCCCAGAGCTTCTCTTTTCTTCGATTTCCTTTCTCCCTCCGTCGCCGTCAGCGTCTCTGGCGATTTCTCCGGCTAGAAGCTCTACCCTGCCTCTCCCAACCCCTACTCCAGCTCTCATCCCAAAAAAGGCATCGTCACCATGGTGCTGTTCCCAAAACCCACAAATTTGTGTCACCTTCTTCTTTATTTAGGGTTTTTCAATTTTCTGATATATAAAGCTCTAATCTAGAAGTTCCTTCATTTTCAATTCAACATTTTTAACTTTCTTCGTTTAATAGTAGTATCTATTATATATCTTGCTCTACTTCGTAGAAGGCTCGATCCAACTCTTTTTCACCATTGAAGTTTAAAGAAAAAAATTTATCTAGCTTTGATTTATATTGCAAGTTTGATTTGATTTCTTGGGGAAAAAAATTTTCATTTTTCTGTTGGTTGATGTCCTGTTTGGTTTCTATTAAAATTGAGAGAGCCATTCACGAATGAGCAAGTTATTCTCTGAGATTTTGTAGAGCTGATTATAAATTATCTAGCTTTTTGAAGCAAATTCCAAGTTTCAGAAATCAATTGATAATTTTCTTTCCTGTTGTTGGTTATATATTTATTTTGTTGTTGGATAAATGGTAGTTGTTCAATTTTCTCTGGTTTGTTGTTGTTCAATTTTTCTGATTTGCTGTTGTATGAATGTCTTACAGTCCAAAGAAAATTTGTCAAAATGGTGGTTGTTCAATTTTCTCTGATTTGTTATTGTTCAATTTTCTCTAGTTTGCTGTTGCATGAATGTCTTATAGTCTAGAGAAAATTGGTCAAAATGGTGATTGTTTAATTTTCTCTGATTTGTTGTTGTATGAATGTCTTACAATCCAGAGAAAATTGGTCAAAATGGTGTTTGTTCAATTTTCTCTGGTTTGTTGTTGTATGAATGTCTTACAGGCCAGAGAAAATTAGTCAAAACGATGGTGGTTCAATTTTCTCTTGTTTGTTGTTGTTCAATTTTCTCTGATTTACTGTTGTATAAATGTCTTACAGTTCAGAGAAAATTGGTCAAAATGGTGGTTGTTCAATTTTCTCTGGTTTGTTGTTGAGTGAATGTCTTACAGTCCAGAGAAAATTAAACAACAAAAAACTAGAGAAATTTCGAAAAGAGCCACCCAAATTTTCTCTAGATAGAGCCACACAAAGTTTCTTTATACAATTTTCTCTGGATTTCTTTGGTACTTAGAGAAATTTCAATTTTCTCTGGTTTGAAAGATGACGAATAAAGTTGGAAGAGAAGAGAGAACTGCAATTTTCTCTAGTTTGATCAATTTTCTCTAGTTGAGTCAAAACACAATTTTCTCTGACATGTTTAATTTTCTCCGTGATGTTCAATTTTCTCTAGATTTCTTTGATTTAGAATTTCTCTTGAAGAGAAGAGAGAACTGCAATTTTCTCTGATTTGATCAATTTTCTCTAGTTGAGTCAAAACACAATTTTCTTTGTCTTGAATAATTTTCTCTGTGATATTAGAATCTTGTGACAAAATGCATTTTGTTGAGTGATAGAAGTTGGAATCCTGTTATTGAAGTAGGATCAGTATTAGTTGTGAGTCATTTTTAAAAGATTGTGAATTAGATTGTTATAATGTTGGTATTTACCCCCATAATTGGTACCAATTTTTGAGTTATAGTTTGCAAAAATTTGAATTCAGAGAAATTTCAATTTTCTATAGGTTTGGGAAGTCTAGAATTTCTCAATTTTCTGTGGTTTGAAACTACCACTCAAACCACCACTGCATTCATCAAAGGCAGTGGTAAAGATATCAAAGATGAATTGTGGGAAAAGAGTACTAAAAGCTTGAAGAAATTTGTAAACTAGAGAAAATAGCGAAGAGATCTGAATAATAATGAAGCCTTGTGAATTTTCTCTAGATTTTGCAATTTTCTCTAGATTACACTTGAATTTTTTTTGGATTTGACAATTTTCTCTGAATTACTTTTGAATTTTCTCTAGATTTGGCAATTTTCTCTGGATCGAATTTTCTTTGGATTGATGTTGAGGGACCTTAGACATTATGAAAATATTGGATGTCCTTTATACTATAAAATTATACTATAAAATTTTAATGCTAGGGACCTTAAAAAAAATATTGAGTACAAAGTTGATATTATTTGGGGTGTTATTGATTAATAAAAAATTATAAAAAAAAATAAATGAATAAATCTTATTTTACATTAATTCAATATTATAGTTGAGGTATATGTAAGTTGATTCAGTCATTTGGATATCAAAAAAAAAAACTCTATATTATAGTCTCTATGAAAAATTAAAATTACTTATTAGATAATTTATTGGAAAATTAAAATTACTTATTAGATAATTTATTGGCTAATGTGTCGTGGTCATAAAAATAAAAAAAAATAAAAATAAAAACTCAATATTATAATCTCTACCCAAAATCAAAATTACTTATTAAATAATTTATTGGATAATGATACTGTTACATGGTATTATCATTAACATCTAATATTTGCTCCTGCATTAGGGTGAGTATATTTTTTACAACAATAGTGCTATATTCATATAATTTTCTCCTCCACAAATGAGATAGCAAGTAAAATTTTAAAAGTTGATTCACACTCTAATTGATATAGAAGTTGCATTATATTTTTTCACCTCATTTGTGAGAATTGTGAAAAAAGAAATGGTGTGAATGAACACTTTTTGCTGTGTTTGGAGCAGCTTTGGAAACATGATTCCAGAGCTGTTTTCAATGTTTTGTTTGGTTAAAATTTTTAAAAATTAATTCCAATATAACATTCCAAAACTTATTTCAGCTTTTGTTTGGAGAAGAGAGTTTTTTTTTTAAAATTTAAATTTTGAAAAGCGCGACTTGGGTCTACCCGATCATCCTCTCGAATGTCCTCCTGAACATCTGACCAGTTGACCAAAATAAAAAAAAATTTTGGCACTTGTTATTTGGAAAAGAAAGATGGGAATTTTGTTTTTGATTTTTTTATATTTTAAATCAAAAATATTTAAAAATAATAATTCCAACCAAATATACAATCAAAAATTATTTTAAAACAGTAATTGAATATTTATTTTGAAAAAAATTTTATTTTGTTTGTGAGATTTTTAATTAAAAAAATTGTTATGTTATTTTTTTTAATAATTATTTTTTTGAATAATTATTTTTTTGAATTGAATTTTAAAAAGAGTTTGGTTATGAGTTTTGAATAGAATTTTCAATAGAGTTTTGAATTGTGTGTTTGGTTATGAGTTATAATTTTTTGAATTAAGTTTTGAAAGCTCTTTTTAAAACTCATAACCGAACAAGTTTTCTTATTTCACATGTCACATCAAACATTCAAAACTCAATTCAACACTCAACTCAAAACTCTTTTTAAAACTTATAACCAAACAAATTTTCTACACACAAATTATAATTTTAAAATTTATAAACTCAAAATATAACTTTATTCCTAAAGCATATTTCTAAAACTTTACCGAACACTACTTTCATTTTACAAACGTATTCATTGTTGGACAATCTTCACTGTATTTAAATAGATTAAATTCTGTTGTGTACTAAACAATAACAAGAATAAAGAAATAAAGGAAATGAGAGAATTTGTTTGATTACAAAAATCAAACTTGAAATAATAAATAAATAAATAAAAACAGATTTTATTTTGTTACAAAAACAAAATTAAAAATTGATTTTAAATAAATAATAATAACTCCGAAAATAAATTAAATAACTTACTTGATTAATTCTTGAATATTATTCTGATCAAGTCCAGTGTTTGACACTGTGTCCTTAAGACAGATTCGTCCTCTCTACGGTACTTTCAGAATGTGGACGTCTATCTCCCAGGATGAAATAATCAACTACAAACAATAGTAGCACTACAAATTGTTTGCCTAACGAACACACTAAGTGTTTGCATTCTTTCTTTCAGAAATTAAATGCAGCAAAATGCAGAGATTTATAGCAGAAGATAGAGTACAAAAATTGGAGTAGAAATCCAAATGGAGGGCTAGTCTATTTATAGGCAAAATTGTGGCTGTTAGTTTTGAATTAAACAGGTGCAAAACCTGTTCAATTTAAACAGATAGGCACTGTTTGGACAGGTTGAAAACTGTTCGGTTTTGAATTTAAACAGATTTAAATCTGTTGGGTTCAAAAAATGAAAGGGACTTGTTTGGGTGTACAGCAAAAAACCAGACCAGTTTATTTCTGGTTTAATTTGAATTCTGAATTTTATTTAATGTTTTTGGCCCAAAAAGATAGGTATTGGGCCAACAAGCCCAACTACATACCCGCGCTGGATGGACTGCGGCGTGCGCGTGGTGATTTTTGGGTCCAATGGGTCTAGCCCATTTTTCCCATAACCTCCCTCTCTAAAACACTTGGGTACCCCTTGGGGCACACCCCAAGTTCCAATCCGATACCCTATAAACCCATTCAAAACTTCCCACCAAATCAATGTGGGACAAGCCTTATTCAATCCTTTAAGGATTTTCCACCAAAACTCTATTTCCATTTAGCATACTTTGGCTTCAATTTCCCATTCACTCGGTAATGGTTTTGAGCAACCAAATATACCATGTGAATCACAACGCGGCACAAAACGCGTTACCACTTTGACCTGCGAAAATCGACACACGAGTCCCACCTAAATAATAGACCAAATTTTAAAAAAAATTCTAATTTTACGTAGAATTTTATAACCATTTCCAACATTTATTTCCGTGTATGCGGATGGATTTGCAAATAATCACCTAGTAGTTCTTGATGACCCCAAGTGAAATTATAAGTCTACTAGTAGACATGGGTGGGGCCTTAGTGTTAGGCCTAATGCCTTGTTTGTTTTTCTTTCTTGACTTGTACTTCTTTCAAATATATATTTTTTGTATTTTTGTGTGAACTTTTAAATATGTATATATATATATATATTACATTTTAAATGAGATGTGCTTAAAAAGTAAAATTTTATGATTTTTTTTAAGGAATTCACTAAATAGAAGAAAAAAAAAGCAGTATAATTTCATATTTTTTGTATTTATTGATGTTTTTTATATTTTTTACAAATATTTTACTTTTTAAATAAGTGTTATCTAAAAAAATTTAAAAATTTTACTAAATTATGAAGAACAAAAATTCTTAAAGACAACAAAATATGAAAAATAAAAAACTTGAAAATTCAAAAATTACATTTGAAAACTCAAAACCAAACAAAGAAAGATATTTGTTTTTTATAACCAAATAAAAAAATTATAAATATTTATTAATTTTCGTCCCATTTTCCAAGCTCAATCAAACAAATGAAATTAATGAAACTTTATGTTACTACATAATGTTTAGAAGCTTAAGTTATAGTTTTACTTTTTGGACTAATAAAATAATGAGTGTAGATACTTATGTCTGGAATTATGAGGACAATCCAATTCCAAAATAGCATGTTACCCTTGTTCATACTCATTAAGTGGGCCTCTTTCAAAACCACCAATTCTGACTTGGTATTATTCTTTTGCTTTCCTAGGATATTTTTCTTCATTTTGCATTCTAAATTCTTATTTTTTTTGGTGTTTTTCTCTAATACTCAATGAAAACCAAAAAAAAAAAAAAAAAAAGGAAAGAAGAAGAAGAAGAAGAGATTCTTTCGATGTAGTTCATCTCGAAAATCAAATTGGAAAAATATTGATAAAGATAATATTAAATGAGTTAATAAAGAGTATTGTATTTGTCATTGTAATAATCAAATGAAGAGTATGAAAAGATTAAAAAAAAAAAAAAAAGAGAAAAACAAATACTATCACATTTCTATAAATTATATCATGTGTGAGTGAAAAATGTACCTCGTACAAGTGAAAAATTATAAAGGTTTTCATAATTTTGGTTACAACAAACATGTTTTTCACTTGCACATAGGCAAAATAAAACTCCACTCCCTCGTTTTTCTTGTCGCCGCCCTTGTTGCTTTCCCACCCTCTCCACCATATACAACAACCTTCGTCAAAAACTTAGCCATCACAACCACTTCAACACCCTTCTCTTCGCGACCCCTCCCTTTCCCAACCCCTTATAGCTAATGCAAATTTTGTTGTGTACTAGTGAATGACTTACATTGAGCATGTTTAACAAGCAAAAGGATGGCATTGGATAGAGACAAATGTAACAGGATGGGGGTAGCAAAGAAGAATAGAGGATGGGTTGTTGCGGTGGAAAAATGTAAAGGAGAGACTATAGATAGTGAGTATGATGTTGTAGTAGGTTGGCGATATGGTAAGATAAAAAAGTGGAAGAGGAATAAATACAAAAAATTATAATAAAAAAAAGAGTGAAGGGCAAATTTTTTGTATGATAGTTGATATCCTAACAAATAATATTTTTGCATCACATTTGTTTCTTATTCTATATGTTCGATGAAATTTTGTTCCTCTTATATAGAGTATGATGAAAAATTTTAAATAAAATTATTATCTCTTTTTTTTTTTTTGAACAGAAAATTATTGGCGCGTAACTGATATTATTGTTTTTAAAATATTTATTTTTTTATTAAGTAATTTTATTCTTAATCTTTCTTTTTTTAAGATAATTTATTTTTACTTTCCTCCCATTAATCCACTTCCTACACTGTTCTCTGTTAGTGTCATCTCTCAAAAGTACATGGGTTTTCTTTCTTTCATTTTACAAAAAATTTTAAAAAAAATAAAAAATAAAGTTTATTGAATTATGTAATTTTGTTTTATATATTTATTACTTACTTTTATTGCGGTAGTGTTTGATACCTCAATTCAATACTTGAAATTGAATGTATTAAGTAAAAAATTATTAAATTTGTTTGACAACCACAGTTCATACCACTTAAAAATTTAAGTGATTTTAAAATATATATTGAAAGTTTAGACATTTTGAATTTGTAGTATCTTAAATTTATAATGTTTGTATGCATAAATATTGATGTGCACCGATATAATGGTTGTATGCATAAGTATTGACGTGCATCATTATAATATCATCACTACCAACATCACTGCTATCTCGCCACTACCAATGTTACTACTACTATCACCCCACCACCATGGTTATTGTAACGGCCACCTCCATGCTATACCCCATCGCTATACCCCGATGGTTATTGTCACCGTTAACATTATCACTACCACTATCATTGTCACTGTCACTGTCACTGTCACTGTCACCATAAGTATTTTCAACTATCATCAATAGCCTCTCTTCGATCTGTTGGGATATTTTAATAAAAATAATATTATGCTTATTTCATTCATTATATTCAACATTATTACAAAATTAAAACTTATACTTATTGTGTTTTAATATTTATTAGTATTATTATTCATTATTGTGCTACATCAAGTGGTTTGGCCAAAAAAATCCTATAAATACTTATGATTTTCCAAAGGTTTTCTAGAGGTTAAGAGACACAAAGAGAGATGGAAAAGATGATTTGAGCGATGGAAGAATTTATGAGAGTTCTTTATATTTTATATTAATATTTTGGGCAATTTTGGTTTGTGACGTAGTTCAAGCCTCCTAGTAGTCGTGAACATTAGATGATGGACGTTGTAACACCCTGAAATAAATAATAATAAACTCTTTTCTCAATAATAAATAAATGACAAACATTCTGATTATAATGTCCTTCCATTTCATATGATTCAAATATATAAAAGATAACACATTCAATTATACATTCATAAGTCTTAACCCTGAATCTATAGCATGTGTCATAGCGAAAAATATGAAACAAAAGTCAAACAGATAATAAATGCCTTAAAGGCTTACAACTTCCCAAGACAATACTTGGTTACAACAAAGATGGATTTAGAATCCAATACAGTTAAAAGTCATTGGCTTGTACAAAACACGTACATCAGATTATCAAAAAGAAGCCTTCAGCTCCAAGTTCCTCCCAAGCTATGATCTTGGTGGAGACATATCATCAACACCTAAAAATGGTTTCCCATATAGGATGAGCCAAAACCCAGTAGAAATAAAGATATAAGGTGAGTGCATATGCAATGCTCGTGCCAAAACATTTTATATCTCTTTCCAATCATGCAATGCCAGGTTAATGTCACAATTTATAAAATCATTTCCATTATAGTATAAAACAGGGCAGTGAATCACACTCTAGGAATCCCTAGGTACATGTCTGCAAGTAGACTATACAAGTACTACCAATTGTCAGTTTTACCGGTATTAACCGGAAGGCTCGACACCTATCCATGCGGGTTTTTGGTCTTTCACCAAGGACACACAAACCAACTTAATTTCGATAACCACACCCCCTACCTGGATTCACCAAGTATTTACCTATTTTTTCTCAAAACAACAACATTTTCAAATATGTTAAACATGAAATAATGCTCAATGCCATGGATGAGAAAATAGTTTCAATTCACCTAATTCTCATGCAATTTCTACAACAATCATAGCTATCCTCCACCGATAGCCTAAAACAGATATCTCTAAATAGATAATTAATTTCCATAAAGATAAACTTTTTAAATTTCAAGATGAGAGTGTTAATACATATCCAACTCCACCATCTTCATCAACATCAATCCAATTTTACATTTCCAACATCAATTTCATTTATTTATACAAAATCAACATTTCATAAATTTAGGGCAAAACCCCATTTTCTTCCAAAATCAATGCCACATATCAAAACCAACCATTTTATCACAACTTAACCTTATTTCTAATCCCACAACCATTTTTAAGAAATCATTTAAAAACCTTTCTTTTGAGCTTTAACCAAAACCCTAGATTTGTTTGAAAATTCTCAAATCACAATATTGTTTTAGAAAACAACAAATAACTAAGTTAAAAATCATAAGAAAGTGCAGAGAATCCCTACCTCAAAGAAGAAGACCCAAAGGAGAGATGGGTAGAACTCAATGGAACCGAAAATGTGAACTTCACCAATTAAAACGAAGCCCTCAATGTGCTCTCTCTTTATAGCAAAGGGACTAGGGTGTAGAAATAGGTGGATCAAGGTGTATTTGGAGCTTAGAGGCGATTTATAGAGAGAGAGAGAGAGAGAGTAGATCTGAGATTTAGAGAGAGAGAGAGAGATGTGAAAAAGTGACTTAAAAAGTGAACTTTACGACCTGATAGATGCACAAACCGCTCGAGCAAATGAATGGTCGCTTGAGCGACCAAACACAACAAGTGAGACCGCTTAAGCGAAGAATACAAACTCCCAGAAGTTTTACAAATAGAGGACCATTGCTCGAGCTCAAGAAGGACCACTCGAGCCAACATTGCTCGAGTGCAAAAAACACCGCTTAAGCGAAGAACACCATCTCCCAGTATCTCTGCAGACCTGCAAAAGTACTGGGGATTCACAAAGACTGCTCGAGCGTAAGAATTACCTCTCGAGCGAAGAGACAAAATTTTAAGCGACAACAGTTTTGAAAAACAAGCTACCAACCTGTTCCAAATGCAACCGAGACACTCCAATAACCAAAATCAATGAGAAATAAAGAGAAACAAAGCATGAACAACCATATAAGACAATGAGATCCGAATCCAAAACATCAAATGGATCGGGTCTAAACCAGAATCGCTATAGACGTTGTGAGTAACATGGATTTTATCTTGGAACTGCGTACTTTCATGAGGGAAAGAAAAAACAATTTTAGAACAGTGACGACGCGACTCCCAGAGTTTCACCACTATGTTTCTCTAATCTTGTTTTTTTATCTATATATATTATTGTTTATCGTTATTGTTATTATTTAATTATGCTAAATAATTTGTTAATTTTATTGCTAGACTAACATGATCTATGCATAAATTTGACATGCTTTGCCTTTCTCACCGATCTATTTCTTTCACTTGTCGCCGATCTATGCATAGATTTGGTGAAGAAGCTTGAGATCAAGTCGATTTGTTTCATCTCTCTATATATATCTTCTTCTTCTTTTTATTGTTGATGGAAAAAAGCAAAGGCAATTGTGATGCTGCCACTGTTGAAGATAATGGAAATAAGTTTGAAAGGTTTATCGACATAAACATGGTTTACAACTAGAGATCGTGAGTTTATACAAGAGAGAGAAAGGTTTTCTTTCTTAAATTGTAAAAATTTCAGTGTTTAACACACTGTGTTAACAGAGATCAAATTTCATTAGTTGGATTGAATTTTTTTTCAAACTAACATATTTTTCATATTAAATGTGTGTTTGCATTAGTGATAAAGTTGAAGTTCCTTTTTCCTTCAATTATGAAGCTTATTCATTTGAACAGAGAAATTTCACTTCATCAACAAAGACCAATTTTCATTAATTGAATTGAGAATTTCCTTCAACTAATATTTTTTATTTTTAGAAAATATTTGGTTTAACTCACTTTTTAGAAAATTAGGGTTTGTTTGGTTTATATCTCAAGATACAATTTTTGAGAAAAATTTTCAAAATTTTGTTTGGTTCAAATTTTTTGAAATTTTTTTCCAAAATCACTCTCTCTTTCCTACACATTAATCAATCACTTTTTCTCTATTTTCTCTCATTTTCAATCATTTTTTCTCTCGCACACATCTATTCAACTACAATAAAATATCAAATCATCCCAAACTCCCAAACTTCAAAACTATTTCAAAATATACAACCAAACAAACCCAAAAAAATTCTAAACTCTCTCCCCAAATTTTTTTTTGAAAATTTATCTCAAAACACAAACCAAACACACCCTTAATTTTTTTGTTTTTCGTATATTTTTATTTTTAGTGAATTTTTTAAATATTTTATGTAATTTTTTTATTTTTTAGATACACCTAATCTCGATACACTTAAAATGTATAATATTTGTAAAAAAAATTAAAAATTCTCCAAATACAAAAAAAAAAAAAAAAAAATTGAAAATTTAATACATTTTTATATTTTGTTGTATTCAATGAATTTTTTAAAGATTTTTGTACAAATTTTATATTTATTAAGTATATCAAGATTAGAAGGATCTAAAAGTTTTAAAAAAAAAAAATGACTAAAATATTTCAAAAAATCATTAAAAATATAAAAATACGAATTGAAAATTCATAAAATTGCTTTTGAAAACTCCAAACCAAACATGGTATTGAGAACCATTTTAGAAACTTGTATTGTTGTGGTGATAGTGTTAAAGTTTGTTTTCGGCCCAAAAGTTTTATTGTGTTTAAATAGTGAATATTTCCATGTGAACATTGTGAAATCTCTGCGTTGGTAGAATGCAAATTTCAATAATTGAAATGAAAATTTTCTCTAACCTAGAAAATTTTCTTTCAATAATAGATAGTGTTGAAGTTTATTTTGTAGGATTCATTTTTGTTAGCCATCTCCAACCCTTATATTTTTACTCAGATTTTAGTAATAGTTTCATTTGATATAGAATATTGCAATGACCAAACTCGAATCTGAGTAAAAATTTGGTAGATGGCACAATTGTAAATTTAAAAGCAGCTATACCACTACAAACGACTTTTAGAGATTTGAGTAAGAAAATAATAATAATTTGGACTTCTTGGAAGTTCAAATTTGAATTTAATCGTCATGTTCAAGTTTATTGAGCTTATCATGGATCTCATTTCGATGATTCGAACAGTTCGTTTTGTAGGACGCTCTATCTTTATTATCCGTGAAAAAAATTAAGTTAATCTGATAATTATAACATTTTTATTCATTGCATTTGTCTCTAAAAATAGATAGTCTATTTGAAAAAGATACGTTGGTCGTCCACTTTTTTTCCAAGACAAATGCTATAAAATGAAAATCTTATGATTATTGGATTGACGTCATCTTTTTTTTTTTTTTCATGAATGATATATGTGAAGGGTTGTATAAAATAAATAGTTCAAATTATCGAAATGAGACTTGTGGTAGGCTCCACAAGCTTAGACATTATGGTAAATTTGAATTTGAGAGAAATCCAATAAAAAAATTGTCTCCCTTGACTTGAGTTTATATTTGTAGACACTCCATTTTTGACGGCCCTTACGACTTGGACGCCATTGCATGCACACCCGATGATGAGTTTATTTGCTTGTCAAGTGCTCGAAGCTCTCAGCGGAATGCCACAGCTTTGAGCCTTTCAAACCCTACACCCTTGTTGCTTCATTCTTGGACCAAGCCTTGTGTAGACACCCCATTTTTGACCGTCCTTAAGACTTGGGTGGCACTGATTGTTTACTTGATAGTGAAGGTTATGTTGTGCAAAGGTTCGATTTCTTCGACAATGAGAGCTTCAATTTCCAACCTCACAACCCCTTTTTGGACCAAAACCTTTTGACCAAAATGATTTTTAGACCTTAAAACCCTCTCTTTCAAAACATTTTTGAAAAAAAATTCCTACGATGTTTCGAGGCTTGCATTTCGTTAAATGTTGCGCTTTTCGGTAAACTGAGCAAGGACAAAGTGGAAATGAATGAAAAGGAGGTGAACTCTTTGAAAAAGATTTTCAAAACACCTTATTTAGAGGTTTGGAGTTAAAGAAAAGAGGAGAGGAGGGAAGAACCAAGTTGGAGAAGAAGTTGGGCATGAATTCGGTTAGGACCAAAACTGAGCAGTCTTCACTAAAATGAGCATATCTTTTTGCACACTTGGAATTTTGATGTGAGGCTACCACCATTGGAAAGAAGACGTCCGGGGCTACAATTTAGACTCAACAATGACCTACAAAGAAGTCCAGAGGAAGGAGATATGCCCATTTGAAGTTGGACCTAGAGAGCAGATTTTTCCGGCCGGCCACTGGTGGAGTATGTCGGCCATGAATGGAGTTTGACGGCCATGTGTCGGCCAAGAGTGAAGTATGTCGGCCACCAATGGTGGCTGGTCGGCCACCAATGATGGCCGACCGGCCATGGGTGCAAAAATCAGATATTTTGTGCAGATCTTTTCCTCCAGCTGTTTCACACTACTCCAGCTGTTTCACACTGCTCCAGCTGTCTATAATTCAGATATTTTCGACCTGAGCTCATATTTTTCTATATATAGAGGCCATTCTCTATTGTTTTAAAGGTTGGAAAAATTTTGGGAGCCTCTCTCTCTAAAATCCTCTCTCTCTAGATTTCTCTCTCTCTTGAGCTTTTGTGCTTAGAAGCTTGCACACTTCAAACTTTTGCCTAGCAACCCTTAATCAAACTTGACCACCATTGAGTTGAGGTTACTTGAGACCCTCTTTGAGCTCTAGAAGAGGATTTTGGCTTGATTTAGCTTGTTTTGTTGCTCTTAATTGCATCTTGTCTTCAAGAGGTAGAACACTTGTATTTTAAGCTTGTTTTAAATACTTGTTTTGCCATCTTTACATACTATTTTTGAGCTGGTTTTGAACTCCAAAAACTCTGTTTCTATGGTTTAAAAATGGTGGTTTGAGGTTTATTTTGAGTTAGGGGTAGTTCACCCTTTTGTGCCATCTTTCAAGGCTTTTAAATCAACTTTTTTTGGCCTTTTAACCACTGAATTTCAGAGTATTTTTAGTGGTAGAAAACATGTTTTGAAGTCAAAAATTGGAGGGGTTAGCCTTCCCTCCTTGTGTCTTGCTTGCATACCTAGTTAGCTTCATATGTTAGCATGTTTTTCTAGCTTAACTTAGCTTATATCCAGCATGTTTTTGCCTCTGATTTGGGCTGCTTTAGTTCTATTTTGGGCTATTTGGGTTGTATGAGTAGTGTTTTGCATAGTTGTAGTGTAAAAGGCTTCACTAGTTTGGTGTTTTAGGCCTTTAAACATGAATTGCTTGAGTTGCTTGCATGTTGTAGTGCTATTTTGCATGTAATTTCAGCATCATAAGCTCTGTCACATACTCTTTTGTTTCACTTTTTTATTTGCTTTTGAGAGTGATTTCAAGTTTGGGATCCTTTAAGCTTGAGATTGAGTTCATTGCTTAATGGTTTAATCCTCTTTGAGGGTTCATTATCAATGGCATGAACTCTCTCTTGCCTTACATCATCCCTTGGTTGACACTTCTTTCGCTTTAGAAGACACGCACCAATGGACAAATTGACTAAAGAATGGTTTGGTAACTAAAATGAGTAAATAAAATTTGACTAGTAAAAGTGTGCAAGATAAGCATTCTTTGTGTTGCATTGCATGTGTTCAAATCAGACGTTAATTTGAACACAAGGCAAATGAGACATTTCATACTCAAAGTGATGAAACGTGTCACTTTCCTTGGTCACCATCACCCTTGATCATGCATGATAGGGTGGTGGTTTTTTGAGTCTTGTTTTGCACTCATTAAACTTGTACAAGCTTAGTTCTTTGGTCATCATGCATGAAAATTGCTTGGTTGATGGTTTGAGAGCCAAGAGTTACACTCCTTTGAACTTGTGTAATGATAAGGAGGGTAACAGTACACACACTCCTTGAGAATACACTACTTTGCTTCTGTTTGCTCTCTGTTGCAGCAAAAAAAAGAAGTTCAGGGCAGGGGTAGCCAACCGACCACCAGTAGTGGCCGACGGCCACCATTGGTAGCTGACTGATCATTAATGAAAATTTGCACAAGTGTGTTCCTGAGTTGGAGCAGAGACATTCTGAGAGTTGGCAACACTGTTGGTGTTTAAGTATGTGCAAACAGAGGCGTTCAATGGCAAGGCAGTGGCATTTTCGGGTGGAAACCAACCGAGCATGCATGTGTCCCTCACTTCGAGGCCATTCATTCGCTTTATTCATGCAAGTGTTGTAAATATTTAATTAGCTTAGATAGTTAATTATTTAATCGCTTTAATTAGGTTAGAATAAGTTAGTTAATTTGCCTCGTTTTGTAATAATTAATTAGCTTAGCATAAGTTAGTTAATCCATTTCAATTGTTGTAATAATTAGTTAGCTTAATTAGCATAGCTAGTTAGTTAGCTTATTCATTCGGACCCTTCTTCGCGAGGGCGTAATGTTGTAATAAATGTGCGTGTGCGTGTGTGTATGTCTTCCAATCCCACGTCTTTCTCCCTTTTATTTAATCGCTTTTGATGGTTAGATTAGGGTCATATTTCAATTAGCATATCGCATGCTTGCATCCATTCATTTGTCTTCCATGCACCGATGCTCGGCGCATCATTCAAACTGCATTGCTATTTAAATAATTCTTTGAATACGTGTTAATCGCATGTTGGTCAAATCGATTCATATGCCATATAGTAGCCGAGCCTATTAATCGCATTAGACATCTTGTATAGTTAGGATCATGCATTTTTCTAACTAGTTTTTGTTTTGGCTTGGAGTACTCAGTGAGTTTTTATGCTTTAGCATACTTGCATGAGTGTGATTGCCATATTGCCATGTTTCGCATGCTTGCCATGAGGTTATGTGCTTACTTGCTAAACTGCATGAATGCCTATGGATGAAGGCTTGTTGTTTGAATAGGAAAAATTCAACGAATGTAAGTTTTAAGCCCACTTTGTTATGGCAAAATCATGTTTTAAGCCCACTATGTTTAGTGGGAAATCCACATCTTTAAGCCCACTTGAGGTGGCAAATTTAAACCATTTTCGCATACAAACATAAGTTGAGTTGTTCTAATTCTTGGGATTTTAGTCTAACTTGATTGTGTATGTCACATAGTAAAGCTAGTTTAATAATCAGAATAAGAACACATGATGTTTATAAAAGAACATATCATGATTAGTAGAGGCGGATCTTTGATCGAACAAGCGGGGGTGCTCATTTCAGGACCTTCCCCTATCGTACCCAAGTTCCCGAGCCGAGGCAACTTTGGTGATGACGGACACGTGGCCTTTGGCATGAGTTAGGATTTCCTAAATTTTTCCAAAATAAAATATTTACGTAGCGACTCTGTATCTGGCAAAGCAGTCTAATTTTGGCATCATTTGATTTAAAATCGATTTTCCAAAAGGTTTGTCGGATTTGGACCCTTTGGTGATTATCAGTTTCACATTGCACTTTGTGAGACTAGATTCAGAACTGCGGGAGTCTGAACTGTGAGGCCTTTTTTTTAAACCTTCCCGAAAGGCGGGGTACGAAAAAAGGCGAGTCCACACCTTGGTTCTTCAAGCCTGTAGCTTCTGGTGGCTTGCCGGCCACCTTCTTGGGCTGCCAACGATCACTTTTTGGCTACCGGCCACTGATGTGGCTTGCCGGCCACCAGTTTCTTTTGCAGATATTTTGTGACAGCTGTGCCAGCTATTTGCACAGATGCATGCATTTGCACCCACATGTAGGGCTGGATATCCTTGTAGGGAATTCATGTTTTCTATATATAGGAGACCTCCCTTTCTTGTTTAAAGGTTAGAAAATTTTGAGATCAAAATTTTTCCTCTCTCTCTACAATTCTTTCTCTCTCTCTAGCCAATTCTTACACTTTTGCCTACAAATCCTTAACCTTTGTCTATACACCCTTAACCAAATCTCTCCATACTTGAGCTGAGGTATCCTAGAGCCTTGTTGGAGCTCTTGAGGGTGTTGTTTGCTTGGTTTTGTTGCTTGGAATTGATTTTCTCTTCAAAAGGTATAAGGCTTTACCTATTAGCTTGCTTTCTTTACTCTTTTTCTTGCTGTTTTCCAAGTATTTTTGGCCTGTAAAACTTCTATATTTTTGGGTTGAAACTTGGGCCCTAAGGCCATTAAAGGTTGAAGGGTGATCCATCCTTGTTTGTACCTTGTTTTTGAGGCCTTTACCCTTGTGTTTCCTACCCTTTTGCTATCTATTTTTGAGCTTTTAAATACTGATTTTCAAAGCTTTTTTAGTGGTCAAAATAATGTTTTGAAGTCCAAATTTGGAAGGGTTAGCCTTCCCTTCTTGTGTATTGCTTACTAGCCTAGCTTATGCCATGTTTTAGCATATTAATCTACCTATTTTTGTCTTAATTCTAGCATCTTTTAGGACTTATTTTAGATTATTTTGGGCTGTTAGTTGTATTTGAGCTTTGTTTTGCATGCTTGTAGTGTAATAGTCCGCATGAGTTTGGTGTTTTAGGCCTTAGACACCATCTCCTTTGAGTTGATAGCATTTATTTATGTTTTTCTCACTCATTTTCAGCACTAATAATCTCTGCAACCTCCCTCCTTTCTTGGCTTTTTGTTTTGCTTTGAAAGTGGTTCAAACAACTTGTTTGTTTAAAGCATGAGATTGAGGTGTCATGCTTAATGGTTTAATCCCTTAGAGGGTTCATTACCAACGATATGAGGTCTCTTTCATGCCTAAGACAACTCTTGGTTTGAGCCGTCTTTCCATTAGAGGACTTAAACTCACCCTTTGGACTCAATTGATTAAAGAATGGTTGGTAATTTAAAATGATGTAATAAAATTGAGGCTAAAATGATGAAAGGTAATAATTTGGTTGTGTTCAATTGGACGTTGATTGAACACATGGAAACTTGGGCCATTTCACACTTACAAGTGATTAAATGACTCAAGTCTCTAAGGTCACCACTTCTCTTGATCTTCCATGATAGGGAGGTGGCTTTGAGAGTCTCATTTTGTTACATTTATTGAACTTGCACACTTTGGTTCACAAGCCATCATGCAATGAAATTGCTTGAGTTGGTGGTTTGTGGCTTAAGCTCACTACTCCTTTGATTTATTCATGAAAATGAGGGGTGAGTTGTGCAAACAAACCCTTGAAATACCCTGTATATGCTCTGTTTGTCCTCTGTTATAGCAAGGAGAATTGGGCAGCAGTGGCAGGCAGGCCACTTTCCATGGCCGGCAGACCACCTTTGATGGCCAGCCGGCCATCACTGGTGGCCGACAGCCCTCATCACTGGCCAGCCGGCCACTGATGCAAAATTCAGTAGTGTGTTTTTTAGGTAGAGTAGAGTTATTCTGGAAGTGGGCAGCAATGTTAGTGTTCAATTGGGCAACAGAGGCTCTCCGGAAGTAAAATGGTGGCTCGGGTGGAAACCGAGCACATGCATGAGCATCCCTCGCATTCCGAGCTTGTTTAAGTTCACATATTTAGATTAAATATTTGTTGTAATTAATTAGTTGTAGCTAATTAATTTTGTAAAGTGTTGTAACTAATTAGTTAGTTAATTGATTATTCAATTTTGTTTTGTAATTAGTTAGTTAACTAGTTAGTTAATTCAATTGTTGTAATAATTAGTTAAGTAGTTTAGCTAATTTCATTTATTTTGTAATAATTAGCTTAGCTTTAATTAGTTAGTTAGTTAGCTAGTTAGCTCCATTCGGACTATCCTTCGTGAGAGCGCAATGATGTAATAATGTGTATGTCTTCCAACCCCATATCTTTTTCTCTTTTATTTACTAGCTTATGATGGTTAGTTTAGGGATATCACATTTTGTTTAGCATACTTCTTGTTTACATCCACTTTTATTGCATGCACCGAGGCTCGGTTCGTCATCTTAACTGCATTGCTAGTTTAATACTTCTTTGAATACGTGCTTAGACCGCATGCTATTTAAATGATTCACATGTCATTTTAAGTAACCGAGCCTATTTAGTTGCATATCGCATGTGTTGCATTAGTCATCTTACATAAGTTAGGAATCATGCATTTTTTCTAACTCTTTTGATTATTTTGGCTTGGAGTACTAGGTAAGCCTTTACTCGCTTTAGCATATCGCATGTGTGTGATTGTTGCCGTGTTTAGCATGCTTGCCATGAGGCTAATTGCTTAAGTGTTAAACTGCTTGAATGTCTGTGGATGAAGGCTAGTTGCTTGAATTGGAATAATTTGAGTAGTGTTCATATGCGATCACTTTTTCAAGTGGTACATATTTCGAAACAATTTTACAAAACAAACATGAATCAACTGCTCAAATTCTTGCAAAGTTAGTCTATACTTGTGTATGTACGCATCACATAGTAATGCTAGCCTAATAAACCGGAACAAGAACATATAATGTACATAAGATTTATATCATGATTAGTAGAGGCCGATCTTTGATCGGGCGAGCGGGGGTGCTCAAATGTATTCATAACCTTCCCCTCTCGTACCTAAGTTCCCGAGCCGAGACAATCTTGGTGATGACGGACACGTGGCCTTTGGCACGAGTCATGGGTTTCCTAAATTCTCCCAAAAAATATTTAGGTGGTGACTCTGTATCTGGCAAAGCAGTCCATTTTTGGTATTTTGATTCAAAATCGATTTTTCAAAAGATTTGTCGGATTTGGACTCTTTGGTGTTTATCAATTTCACATTGCACTTGTGAGATTAGATTCAGAACCACGGGAGTCCGAACTATAGGGCTTATATATTTCGCCTTCCGAAAGGGGGCGCGAAAAAGTCGAGCTACAATATTTCAGTAAAACTCATTTTGGTATGAGTTTGAGTAAAGAATTAGAGAAGGATTTTGAACATTTTACTCAAATTAAAATTTTATAGGAGTAAAGAGCAAGGATTCAAGACGCCTTTATAATTTAAAAAATGTAAATTACATTAATTTTCTTTGAAATTTGGAGAAAATACAAGTAATCCCATAGTTTTGGTATGATCATACCGATTTTCCTTTTAGTAAGATTAAATAGACCAAAATTAGTATAAATAATGTGGAGACATAATGATAAATAAAAAAAACTATATATATTTTTGTGTAAAAGAAATGACAATCTCATTTTCTCATCAACATAACTAATGAATTATTGATGAAAAGTAGGTTATGTGTTATGCGAATTAAAATTTCAAGGGAATCTAATGTACTTATGTCAAAATTGTTAAGCTAACTGTATTTTGTCTAAATCTCAGGAGAGGTAAATGTAATTTACCCTTTAAAAAAAAAACAACCATTGAATTGTTGTTGTTGTTGTTGTTGTTTTTTTTTTTTTTTTTTTTGGGGGGGGGGATAAATTACGCTAATCACTCTTGAAGTTTGGTGAAAATACAATAATTTCACAATTTTGCATAATTACACTGTAAGGTTAAATGGATTGAAACTAATACAAATAATGTGAAAAATATAAAAATAAATAAGATAAAATATACATTGAAAAATATCATTTTGCACCCTAAACTTTCACGCATTTTTCAATTTGACCACCAGACTTCATATAATTTCAATTTATCCCCGAAACTTTTGAAATTTTGATCAATTTGGCCCATGTCGTCACATTTTGTCTACAAATGAACGGAATGTGATGAGCCATCTCCCTAAAATTTTATTTGAAGGGACTGTAAAAAGGCTTTGCTTACAAAAGGAGTTGGTGTGATGAATGGTTGGACTAGCGTTTTCTTGGGATCAAAATCAAATTTAGGGTTTTCAAATTCCTCACACCAAATTGAAATCAAAGTTCATCATTCAACAAAGGTCACAAACTAACATTGAACGATGGGTTAGGTTCAAACAAAGAAGGATGGAAATTGAAGAAATGGAGCACCTGTTTATGGAGAACCATTTTACTTCTAATATTTGTTATTTTTATTTATTTAATGATTATTAAAAATCAATTTGTGATATAATACTAATTTGATTTTCCATTTTTTAAATAAATCTTTGTCTGTTTGTCTTTGAAATGGATTTGTTTAATCAGAATTGTATTAGTTTAATAATGTATTTGTGTATTATTGTATTAGTATTAGTTTATAGTAGTAATTTTATTAATCTATTAGTATAATCAGTCCTTAATAGCATCATTTTTTTGGGTAATGCTTATTAAAAATCAATTTGTGATATAATACTAATTTGATTTGTCCTTTTTTTATATAAATCTTTGTATGTTTGTCTTTGATATGGATTTGTTGAATTGGAACTGTTTTACTTTAATAGTGTATTTGTTTAATATTGTATTAGTACTAGTTTAATAGTAATTTTATTAATTTATTAGTATAATTAGTCCATAATAGCATCATTTTTCATTCGAAAATTCCAGAGAAAAGATTTTGTTATTTCACAATTAAAATGCATCATGGAGGCGTGGTTAGTTATAATCCTACAAAGGTTTATACTGGTGTATTTATCAGTTATTTTGACTTTTGTAATTCTAGGGTAATATGGCCAAGGAAGTAGGTTGCAGTAGCTGTAATATCTATTACCATAAGGTTAATGATTTTGTTGGGTTGGAGTTAATTAATACTGATCAAGATGTAATGAGGTTGGACACATTTGTGGATGGAAACAAAGTAGTAGACGTTTATGTAGGTTATTTGGGAATGGATGATGTTCTAGGTACCCAAGTTACTGAAGTAGGGTCAAGTGCAAAAAGAAGTCAGAGAAAGGGAGTACTTGTAGATGTACATGTACCATAAGAGGAAGATAGTGATGACTATGATCCTAATCCCTTAGACTCTTCCTCATCTGATGAGTCTGAGAAATACAAGGACAGTGACTATGGATTTTCTGACGATGATGCATTGTATAAGGCTAATGTTAACAAAGATGTAGAGTTTGCTAGTGTAGGAAGTAGTAAGAATGTAATAGTTGAGGTAATAGATGGGCTAGAAAGCCTTAGAAGCTTCTCTGATGAGCTAAGAAGTATTGACAGCTCATCTGATGAAAATGGTAGTTCTCATAGGACTAAATAGCCTATTTTTAATGCTGAGGTTGGTATGCACAATCCTACATTCAAACTTGGTATGAAGTTCAAGACCCATGATCTGTTTAGGGATGTTGTGAAGGAGTATGCAATTAAGTGTGGCAAACATATAACATTTACCAATAGTGACAAACAAAAGGTTAGGGTAGAGTGCAAAAGTGGTTATCCTTGTGTTTGTAATGCTTCATATGTAAAAGGTGATGAGGTATATAGGATCAAAATATTTGTTGATGAACACACTTGTAATAGGTCTTTTGATGTGGCACATGTGAGTTCTAAATTGATTGTCAAGAGGTACTTTGAAAGAATAAGGTTAAATCCTACATGGCCAATTCATTCATTGACAGACATAATTTCAAGTGAGCACAATGTCAAGGTTGACTTACAAAAAGTGAGAAGGGAAATAAAGAAGGTGTCGACACTGGTACAGAGTATTGTAGCTGAGCAATTTACACTGTTATGGGGTTACATTGAAGAGATTAGGAGTAGCAATCTCGGGACAATAGTGTGTATGAAGGTGAAAGAAGTTCCAAATGTTAATAAAAAGAGTAATGCAAGGGTTAATGATGAGAGCAATACAAAGTTAAAGTTCAAAAGGTTATACTTGTGTTGGGGTCCATTAAAGAAAGTTTTTATAAATGCTTGCAGGCCAGTGATACGAATGGATAGATGTCATTTGAAGGGGTTACATGGTGGTATTCTCTTGACTGTAGTTAAGATAGATGCAAACAATTGTATATTACTATTTGCCTATGCAATTGTTGAGAAAGAGAAGAAGAAAACATGGTTGTGGTTTCTAGAGCTACTAGGACATGATCTAAATATTGTAAATTCTCATTGTTACGCCTTTATGAGTGATAAGCAGAAGGGTTTAATTAATGCAATAGTTGAGTTGTTTCCAAATGTTTCACACAAGTTTTGTGTGAGGCATTTGTACAACGATTTTAAAGGTGAACACAAGGGGTTGGTTCTAAAAGATCTATTGTGGAAGGTTGTTAGAGCAAGTACTATTCCTACATTTACCAAAGTGATGAAAGAGATTAAAGAAGTTGATTTTAAAGCATACAGTTGGCTGGTACAAAGAACACCAATTCATTGGAGTATGAGCCACTTCAACACTTTTCCAAAGTGTGACATTTTACTGAACAATTTGTGTGAGTGCTTCAATTGAAGCATCTTGCAAGCTAAGAGTAAACCTGTGGTGACAATGTTGGAGAAGATTAGGTTGTTGTTGATGGAAACAGTTCAAAAAATAAGAGATGCAATGCAAATGAACAATGGTCCTATATGTCCTAAGATTTAGAAGAGGTTGGAGAAAATGAAAGTGGATGCAGCTAGCTGGATTCCTAGATGGAATGATAATGAACAATTTGAAGTTGTAGGGCCATATGGTGAGTAATACAAGGTGGACTTGTAAGCTTGAACTTATGGCTGCAGGAAGTGGGATATGTCAGGCATTCCTTGTGCCTATGTTGTAGCTGCTGCAAACTACTTGGGTCAAGAACCAGAAAATATGTTCATCAATACTACAAGCGTGAGACTTATCTAAAGATATATGACACCATGTTGAGTCCTATTCATGGTAGAGAAATGTGGCCAACAACTGAATATGCTAAGGTGCTGCTACTTAATGTGAAGAAGAGAGCTGGGAGGCCTAAACTAAATAAAAGAAAGGAGATTGAGGCACCAACTAAAGGAACAAAACTAGGAAGAAAGGGCACTCAAATGACTTGTAAGAATTGTGGGGATGTGGGACACAACAAGAGAACTTGCAAGGTGAAAGACAGATTCAACTACATGTAACAAAATATAAGTTCAATTAATGTTTATCAATTTTGTTTATTTTTATTTCATGTTTATCAATATTGTTAATTGTTGTAATCATGTTTTTCAATTTTGAAGAGCCAATTTGGATAGAGCCAACCCAAAGTGAGCTAACCTTAAGTGAGCCAAACTCAGGGGAGCGAAAATCAAGGAAGCCAACCTTAGAGTCAAGTAACTGCATAAGGAAGTGAGGTCAGGTGTAGACACCCCATTTTTGACCGACCTTAAGACTCAAACGTCACCGATTGAGCGCTCGGTGATATTGCATATTGTGCTCGTTCAGAAGTTTCAGAGTCTCGGCTGCGAGCCTTGCCTCCAAACTTCCGGACTCTTTCGTGCTTTGCCTCGGTTTGCGAACCAGGCTCTGTTTTCTCTGTTTTCTCTTCTCGAAGGGAGGGAGAGGTCTCGTGGATCATCTCTCAGTGGCCGTAGGCTAGGTTTCGTGGTCGTAGGCCATTTTTTCCATTTCGGAGCCCGGTTCCCGATTTTCGGAGCCGTCGGCCGTGTGCCTCGGTTCGGGACCGCTCAACCACCTCCGTTTGCTCCGGTTTTTGGCATACATCTTATTTCCCCCCTTTTTAGGGACACTGTGGCTCGAGAGACCAACTTCGTGGTCAAACGCCACCTCCGGTGCTTAACAATCAGTTTTCGGGGCCCCAGGCTGCGCGTTTTGGCCCCCGAACCTTCATTTTGCATCGGTTTTGGTTCATTTTTGGTGGGGACCTCTGTTTCATTGTTAGGAAGGTCGTAGAAGGATGGGAGGTCAGTAATTGTTCTGACAACCAGTTTATTCCTTCATCGCGCTCCGTCGCCCGTTTTTCTCACTAGAAAGCCAATGTTGACCACCCTTGGGCCACTTTTTCTAGCCCAAAACCACATATTTGTGTTGTACACGCCTGGGAGGCCACCAATATGATATGGCCGGCCAGTAATTGCTTCTGACCCTTTTGAACCTCTCTAAAAAATGGGCTTTTCTCTCTCCTGGTTCACTTTCTCTAGTTTTTGACCACATGGTTGTGTTGTGCACACATGGGAGGCCATCTTTTTGGCATGGCCGGCCACTAATCATGATTGAACCTTTTGACCCTTGGCCGGCCGGCCATGATCCTTGCACCCTGTTCCTTCCAGCTGTGACCTTCTTTTCCCCCTAGATTCTGTATCCGAGGGGGGGAACTTTTGGGGGGGAAACTTGAATTTGAATCTCCCCCCCTTTTCTCCACTCTTGTGCCTATATAACCAGCCCCTCCCCTTCAGTTTTAAGGGTTAGAAAAGTTTGGTTTAAGTCCCCTACATTGTATCTCTCTCTCTCTACACTCCAACCCTCAAAACCTCTCAAATCCTACACCCATTCTACTCCATCTCCAAGCCAACCAATCCACACTCCATTCCAGCAGCTTGGAGGGTCTTTCCAGAGGCTAGGAGCACTACTTCTCAGGCCAAGAGTTGTTGGTTCATTGGTCTACAAGGGTGAATCCCTATTCTCCCTCTTTTGTGCTTTATTTTGTTCTATATCTAAGCCATACTTGCTTACATTTTCGGGCTCCGAACCTAACTGAAAATAGTCATATTTTGAGGTCTTTTTCATGTTTGATTAAGGGTTCTTCCCTGTTTGAGGCTTCATACTACCACTTGCCTCTTTAGCTCTCATTTATGTCTCTTTCTTGCATAGTATTTTAGGCCTATTTTTAAACTGTTTTGAGCTTGGTCATAAACTGAAAACAGGCTTGTTTTGAGCCTTTCTTCAACATTGTTGAAGGGATCTTCACTGTTTGAGGCTTCCATCTGTCACTTGCCTCTTTATCTCTCTTTTGGCCCTATTTTTGCATGCTTTTTTAGCTCCTTGTGCTTGTATTTTTGGGCTCTAGTCCGAACTGTAAATAGTCAAATTTTGACCCACTCTTAATGTTTGATCAATGATCTTTCACTGTTTGAGGCTTCCTTTTTGCTCTTTGTGTTAAAGCTCTCTTTTATGCCTTATTTTGTATAGTGTTTTAAGCTTTCTTGTGCACTGTTTTGGGCTTGGTCATAAACTGTAAAATATCATATTTTGGGCCCCTCTTCAACATTGTTGAAGGGCCCTCCTCTGTTTGAGGCCATCAGCCATCACTTGCTTCTTTGTCCCTCTTTTGGCCTTTTTCTTGCATAATGTTTTAAGCCTGCTTGTATTTATTTTCGTGGCTTGGTGTAAACTGTAAAGTGCTTAATTTTGAGTCCCTCTTCAACTTTGTTGAAGGGGTCTTTTCCATTTAGGGCTAGAAGCTGTTACTTGCTTCTTTATCTCTCTTTCGAGGCCATTTTTGCATGTTAGCTTAGCCCTACTTGTGTTCACCTTTTGGCCTTTCTTAAAACTGGAAATATGCTTGTTTTGGGACTGTATTGATTCTGTCTTCATACTTCATATTCAAATAATGCATGCTTTGTATAGCTATAAGTCATTCCATGCGCCTAGTTTCGAGTTTCGAGTCTCATCTCATGCATCGGGTGCCATGTTTCCATGTTTCGGGGCTGTTTTGCATCATATTTTGGTACTGAAATTTGCATGCTTGTATGCCATATTCCATGCCTTGCCATGCTTTGTTAGAGTGGCCTTTGTGCCATAGGTTCGGTCCTCGGTTTGCGTGCACGTGTGCACGCATTTCGAGCGTCTCATTTTCATCTAATGGCCACTGATGTGGGTGTGGCTGAGGTCCACTCATGTTAGTGTAAGTCCATTATGCATTGTGTATGCCATTTCATTTCATAGCATTGTGTATGCTAGATCGTATGTTAACGCATTGTGTATGCCATGTTACCTCGTGCATCGTGTATGCCATTCCATAACATTGTGCATGTTAGGGTGTATCTTAGTTGCATTCATACATACCATGCATATTGCATTGTGTTTGGGATAGGAGTTAGCCCGAGCACGGGAAACGAGGGACATTTCGTACTTCGAGTGACGGAACGTGTCTCAATTCCCAGTCACCGACACTCCGGATTATCCATGATGGAGTTTTGGTCTTGTTGTGTTTATACGTGCATTCATTTCATATTGAGTTCTGCAGTTCGACTCCTCGGCCATCATGCATCGAGATGCGTGATTGGTGGCACGAGGATCAAGGTATGCATACATACGTGAAAATACATTGCTATGCCCCTTTCTTGCTCTCTGTTGCAGCAAATCAAGAATCAGTAGCCTTCCGGAGCTTGGCACACATTCCAAAAACAATTGCAAACAGAGGCTAATTGGGGCATCGCAATGGATTTCCGCGCAAGGCAACCCGAACATGCATCGTTCATTATCCGGAGCAGAGTCGAGGCAGTCTCTAGCTTGCATGCTAGTTTATTGCTTTCCTAGAATTAATTTGTTAATTAATTAGGGTTTTGTATTTATTCGGACTGTAATAATTTATTCGGGACTGTATTATTTATTCGGACCCTCTGCGCGAGGGCATAACTGTAATAAGTGTGCGTGTGTGTGATGTATGTCTTCCAACCTCACGTCTTTCTCCCTTTTATTTATCAGCTTATGATGGTTAGATTAGGGCATATTTCAAGTAGCATACAGTATGACAGCATGTTTGCATTCATTCATCTATTTTGCATGCACCGGGCTCGACGCATCATACTAACTGCATTGTATTTCAATTCCAAGTTGAATACTTGCTAGCTGTAGCATTCCATATGCCATGTTTAGAATAGCCAAGCCTATCGTAGTTGCATTATTGCATGTGTTGCATTAGGCATTTCTGTATAATTAGGATCATGCATGGATTTCTAATTAGCTTCTTTTTTTGGCTTGGAGTACTCGGTAAGTTTTATGCTTTAGCATCCTTGCATGCGTGTGAGTGACTGCCATGATAGCATGCTTACCATGAGGCTATTTGCTTTTGTGATATAACTGCCTGAATGTCTGTGGGTGAAGGTTGGGTTATTTGGATTGGGACAAATCATCAACTGTGAGTTTTAAGCCCACTAGACAGTGGCAAAACCATCTTTTCTAAGCCCACCTGAGGGTGGCAAAATCTGCATTTTAAGCCTACTTGCGGGTAGCAAACCATCTTTCAAAAAAAACAAACATGAAGTGTTTTGTTCCAATTCAGGCGACCCGGTCTATACTTGTATGCTGTGCGCATCACATAGTAAATCTAGGCTAATAACCGAAATAAGAACGCATAATGTTTTCAAAACTAGATATCATGGTTAGTAGAGGCCGATCTTTGATCGGGCGAGCGGGGGTGCTCACGAAGTGACCTTCCCCAATCGTACCCAAGTTCCCGAGCCGAGGCAACTTTGGTGATGACGGACACGTGGCCTTAGGCAATGAGTCAGGGTTTCCTAAATTTTCCAAAAATAAAATATTTAGGTGGCGACTCTGTATCTGGCAAAACAGTCCATGTTTGGCACTTCTTTCAAAAATCTGTTTTCTCAAAACGATTTGCCGGATTTGGACTCTTTGGTTCAGATTAAGAACCGTGACAAAAACCGAGTCCGAGCTGTAGCGAG
Organism: Camellia granthamiana; assembly: GCA_036172215.1. Taxonomy (NCBI): domain Eukaryota; kingdom Viridiplantae; phylum Streptophyta; class Magnoliopsida; order Ericales; family Theaceae; genus Camellia; species Camellia granthamiana. The sequence continues at coordinate 62,164,607 of CM069912.1, forward strand.
GTCCCCCGCAGGCTTGTTACAGTTTCTGGCGACTCTGCTGGGGATTTAGAGAACTTGACTCGAACTCATGATATCTTGTTTTGCTTACACTTATGTGTTTCTTTGCATTGCATTTGCATTGGTGCGCCTAGGACACCGTGTTTGCCATCTGCTATTCCTGAACGGTTTGCCGGAGGCTTGTCTTGTCAAGGCACGACCATAAGGCTGACCGGTTGTGGGCTCTGCCGGTATGGGAACACAAACCCCGGTTTTACCGGGGCACCCTTTTGACCATTCGACCTAGTGCATATTCGGAACCGTAGTAACCATTCCAAAACTATGACAGGTTGCTTACCTAATATAGGTTGTTTGAAACCGCTGCGTGCGTAGTGAAACCCTAGCTCCTGACAAAATAGGACAGGGAAACCCTACCCCAACATAGGGGTGTTTTGGTTCTCACTTGCTTGTTATGTGCTTTAGAGTGCGTCTCTACAGGGAATGCATGTATTAGTTTGCAAGTTTGGGCATCAGGCCTGCGGGCACCAGTTCAGTATTTTGGGATTCAGTTTACCTGAGGGTATCAGATTTGAGGCTGAATTTTGGGGGCAGAATTCAGTAGGGGGCACAGTCATCCTGTTATGCTCATATCTGTTTTGGTGAAATCAGGCTGAGATGCTGCATGTTTTCTCTTTTGCAAGGAGGTCCTGGAACTATAGCTTCAGAAGGCTTCGATATCCCTCGGGTACATTGGACTAATGCTAATAAACTTTGTTAGGTCAGAAATTCAATTCAAGGGCAACCAGTGTTCTTTCGCTGAGGCAAGGCAAAGAAAGGCCAGTCAGGGCTCACCGATTCATCTGATCCGTCAGTCGCCAGTCACATCACCTTTGTTCAGACTCAGCAGACCGTGATGGCACAGGGTTCGGAAGAATTTGTGGCCGTGATAGCGGCGCTAAATCAGGGAACTGCCACGTAGGCTGAGACCAATATTGGAACGCAATGCCCATCTGGGGTATCTGCCTCACATCCAGCTTTGGGACCCTAGCCGAACTTTGACCCACTTCCGCCAGTTGAAGATTTGCAGTGTTCGAATCCTCGAGAAAGGTTGACTTAAGCTCAGGTGCTCAGACCCCTGGTGCAGCCTAATGAGAGGCTTTATCCCCTTGATGCTAATGACCTCGATCTGACCGCAGTGAAAATTGCGAACCTTGAGAAGCAATTCAAAAAGGCACAGGGCCTTAACTCTATTCTCGACATTGAGGATAGGTACACCGAGACTGCCGTGCGGCTCCCAGACAGATTCAAAATGCCACATATTGACCGTTTCGACGGGTCTGGAGATCCAATGGTACATATCTGACTTTTCTTAGATGTCCTGAAGCCGATGGGACTGACTAAGCCATAGAAACTCTCTCTGTATGGAAGAACCCTGTCGGGTGTAGCAGCCACTTGGTACGCTAAATTGGAAGATACAGTGAAACAAAACTGGGAAGAATTGGCTGAGGCCTTTGTTGATCAGTATTCTTACAATACCCAAGTTGAAATGACCATCCAAGAGCTTGAAACAACCCACCAGAACCCAACAGAGCCTTTTGTGGAATTTGTCGCGAGGTGGAGAGCAAAGGCAGCACAGATGACAAATCGCCCTTCTGAGAGGGATCAAGTGCAGATGATGGTGCAAAACCTCGAGCATGATATGTTGCAAAAATTGATAGTCGCTCCATTATTCACTTTCAAAAGTTTGCATGAACTGGGGGTTCAGGTCGAGAATGCGTTCAACAGCGGGATCATTCCCAAAACAAGTGAACCGACGAGGAGGGCGATTGCAGGAAGTACCAATGCTGGAAGTAGCACTATTCCCGAACCCACTGAAATCAATACAATCACCACAGCCAACCCTTTTGCCAGACCAAGACTACAACCAGCCAGCCCAGCCCGAGCTCAAGGTAGAACTTTCACCCCCCTCTATATGAGCCTGACTAGCGCACCAAAACTCCTGATGGAAAGAGGGTATCTCAAACCCCTCGATCCTCAACCTCTACCTGACCCACTCCTAGCCAGACATAACCCCTCCAAATACTGTGTGTACCATCAGCAGCGCGGTCATGGCACCGACCGTTGCTACCGCCTTCGTTATGAGGTCCAAAATCTCATCGACAACCGGACAATTGCTCCACCTTCAGACCCCAATGACCAAACATCTCTTGCCTACCTCAATCTCATCCATATACTGCCATCCACCTATGACCCCAGCATATACATCACCCCGACCCATCTACCCAAGCTCGAGGTGTTTATCCCAGAAAGCATGGACTTATGCATGATGGGTGCACCTGAACCTCAATCATCTCAAACCCGCGAACCCACTACTTCTGAGTTGATGGGAATGATTAAAGATCTTCAAAGAACTGTGACAGATCTAGCCTCCGGGACATTGGCTCCATCATCAACCACAACACATGCTAGGAGTTTCACGACAAAAGGCTCTCCAATCTTGGGACGGGCTGCATTTGAAGAAGGCCGATCCCTTGACCAAGTGGAGGCAAGTGGTAAGAATAGGGTAGGGGCAGGAATTGGTCCCCATGAACACCTTCAGTGGGCTGTTGAGGCTTTGAAAGCCGAGGGACTGAACAAAGAGCAAGTCCTCGCAGTTGTTGCAAAAACTGTGGATGACACTTTCGCTACTCAAGTTGGGGGCAGTCCGAGTCAAAGGGAAAACCGGGAGAAGGGCCGTCATACCAGATATGATCCTGTTAGCTCTAATCCTCCACTCGGAAGAGATCAGCAAACCAGGCCAGCACCTGCCAATCCCTTTGCTGGTGCGTCCAGCAAAAATCCACAAACCTTGAAGAACCAACCCCGAGGTCAGAGGGTCTTCCATGCCCTCTATATGCCTTTGTCCAAAGCTCTCCAAGTCCTTGTTGGACAAGGCCATCTCAAACCCCTTGAGCCTCGGCCTCTCCCGAACCCTCTTCCAGCTACGCATGATGCTACCCAGTACTGCGCATACCATCAGCAAACTGGTCATGGCACCAACAATTGCTCTCGTCTTCGCCACGAAGTGCAAGATCTGATTGACAACGGGGTCATTGCCGCGCCAAGCTCTGCAAAGTCTATCGGCACTGGATCGGTGAACTTGGGGGATAATGTGACCATGTGATCGGGGATGAACCAGCTGCGTGTGGCGCTCGATTAACTCCAGATGTGGGAATGGCACGCACTGTTCTGAACAATATGCAAACACCAGTTTTTGTGCTTTCTGACTTGGGTATTGAGTCAGTCTTGTTGTTTTGTATAGAGTCCGTCTTTTCTTACTAAGTCAATTGGGTCTGTCTTGTTGTACCGAGTCAGTCCTATTTTATAGGAGTCGGGTGATTCAGGGGGGGTGCTACCTCGGGCGTCACCATTTTGTTTTGTTTTTTTTGTCTTTTCGTTTTGTTTTGAGTCTGTTTCTGCCAGGGAGCCAGTTGTGCCAGCAGATTTTGAATGAAACAGCAGTGACTTTCACGCTCTAGCGTTTACTTCTGCCTTGCGCCAGTTATGCCGGAAGTTCTGAATGAAACGGCAGTATTTGATTAAGAACTCTGTCTTTTCTGTGCCTTGAAGTCATTGTAACGACCTAAGTTTTTCAAGACCTTTTGAACACTGCGGTGAAAACGAAGAGGAATGAATTCCTCGGGATTTGCAAAACTTTGATCAAATGAGAGAAAGAGAGGCGTGCTAAGCCCTTTAATGAATGAAATCATGCTTGTTAGCGTGAGTACTGAGAAGGACCCTGGCTTGATCCAGACTGGTTTCACACTATCTTCAGCGCGAGCGACTTGTCGCTTTCTTAAAAATTTTCAAAAACAAAATGTTTTGCGCGGTCCTGCGAAGACCTGTGTGGAATCGCTCTTGAGATTGTGCAGCCTAGGACCGCTCTCAGCCTCGAGACTCAACCCCTTTGCTTCCAAACCTTGAACTTGAATTCAGAATATTCAACGGTTAACTACAATGTGAGGCCTGTGTGGCCAGATTTCAAGCAGCCCTCGAACAAGAGGCCAGGAAAGTCTGATCAAGAAGATCAGAAGAAGCTTGCAAAGCTAGAACAGAAGTACCCTTCGAACTAGGGGCAAAGATGTCAGATGTGCTCGAAGAGCCGAAGATGAGTCCTCTTGCAAATCAACAGCCACTCTCCTGGATACGGATGGCTTCAAAACCCTACAACCATTTGGCATGGACTTGTTACACTTTTACCCTTTGAGAGGCTCGTTGGGCCGAAAATCCGGAAGGGCGACCCAGGCAAAAGTTAGAGCAAGAAAAGATATATACAAAAAAGCAAAAAAGAAAAAAGAAGAAAAGAAAAAAAGAAAAAAGAAGAAAAGAAAAAAAAAGAAAGAATGAATGAGAAAAAGGAATGAAAAGAATATAAAAAAAAAGAAAGAAAGAAGAGCAAAGCTCGCAAGGTCAAAAACCCGCGACGGGCGCCTTGGCGAAAGTTAGAGCCTAAAAATGAGAGGTTAATACCCGAGTATACCTTAACCCCGAACTACGTAAGGCTTGATTCCCATCTTTGGGATACGTAGGCAACTTCATCCTGAAGTCCAGCCGTAAAACACTTCAATTCGATTGTGTCCATGCGATGGTTTTGGTCATCTTTGTATTCTCTGTATCTGAGGATTTGGTTGTGTTCATTACTCTGAGGGCTGACTACAATGCGCTACGGTGCCATTCAAACAAGGGGCAACTTTTCGTTGCCATTCAATGCACTGCGGTGCTGTTCAAACAAGGGGCAACTTTCCGTTGCCATGCAGCTCTCTTCAAGCAAGGGACAATTTTCCTTCAGATCTGAGGTTGTGCATCTCAAGAGTAGGTTCTGTGCTCGTTGAGCGATGGCCGTTTGCAAAATAGTTTTTGAGAATTTTTACTGAGGTTGGCTGATCCCTCGAAAATTATTCCATTTTTCTAAAACTGGACCATTTTCTTGGACTCAAAGAAGGAAAATTTTCAGTGCTCATAGCCTGATTTGCATGATTTTAAATCAGAAAATCGAACAAGCATGTTAATCTAACTCTCATTTTGGTCAAAATTGTTTTAGTAGAAAGCCAAAAAAACAAAAAGTGGTCGAAATGATGAACTAGGGGCACAGTTGAGTCAGGTGTTCTGTGTTTTCCTCATTATCAACATACTTGCCAGAAAGGGCACAATACTTGCCAAGAAGGGCACTCTACCTGCCAGAAAAGGGCATAACTGAAGTTAACAGCAAATGGCAGAAAGCTCTCACATCCTCCAAGCAACGAGGTATCAAGCGAAGTGCGAAGCACGAGCTGGAATGGGGCAAGATATTCCACTCCCTCATCTGGACAGATCTAATCACGTCCAAACTTCCCAGCAAAGCATCATCAACCGATGTTAGCTGCAGATTTGCTACACACCCAGTTGTAGCGCAACCCTTCTATGGGGGGAATTCACTAGCTGTGAACGGAAGAAAGAGAATCTAGCAGCATGCTAGGGGCAAGAGCCCGCAACTTCCTGTTTATCCATCAACCACCCAGGGGAGGGATTGAAAAATGAGAGATTGAAGAATAGAGAGATGTGCGATGAGAGAAAAAGTGAGAAAAGGGCTTTTTCAGAAAACAAGAGATTGAGTGCCAGAGAGATGTGAGAATCACAAATGAGAAAGGGTGGGAAACACTACCCGGTGAAACAAGCTCCCTGTGCACGTCTGAGTGTCGTGTCTTTTGGTTTTATCTCGATTCTTGTTTTGAGTCGTTTCGAGTGTTACTCGATGTGTCTAGGTTGTGTGCCTTTTATTTCCTTGATTGAGTCGTTTTGCTGTGTTCAGTCGTAGGCTCAATACCTGGTCGAAAACTCATCTCTCAATTTCAAAAATAAAATCGTTTTGTGCTCCGAGTGCCGTGCCGTTCTCCACATTTGTGCAAAGGCCTCGCCGTTTCTCTGGAGTATAAGTGTATCTCGACCCCAAGTGTAAGCCTGCTTCAAGTCAGAATGGCAGTCCACGCAGCACCCGAGGGTTTCACATGCAGATATTATCTCTCGCCAATATGAACATGGTGTGCCCTTTTTGAGCTGAGTGTGTTGCGAAGCCCTCTAAGAGGCAAATCAGAGGCACCGGAGTACATATTTGATGCTCCTCTATTGCATAGAATGTGAATTTTCATATACACTATTGTTGCATGCGTGCCGCGCGTTGTTATGATTCATGCATAGAATATGCTTGCTTTCGATTCCGCATAGAATATGCTTTGCTTGTTTCATGCATAGAATATGCTTGCTTTCAATATTGCATAAAATGTGCTTCCATGCTTGCATAGAAAATGCTCGTATCTTTTGCATAGAAAATGCCCCCATACTTGCATAGAAGATGCATTTTATCGCATTTTCTTGTGCATTTTATCTCACTCGCACTGTCTTGTGCACTTACACTTTGTATCTCACTTGCACTGTCATGTGCATCTTGTGGTTGTATCTGTATCGCACTGTTTTGTGCATTTCTAATCACTCGCACTGTTTTGTGCATTTCTAATCATTCGTGCTGTTTTGCACATCGCACTGTTTTGTGCAGTTTACATTCGCGCTATTTTGCGCATCGCACTGTTTTGTGCAGTTTACATTCGCGCTATTTTGCGCACCTCAATCGCACTGTTTTGTGCAGTTTACATTCGCGCTATTTTGCACACCTCAATCGCACTGTTTTGTGTAATTTATCGTTCGCGCTGTTTTGCGCATCGCACTGTTTTATGCAGTTTACATTCGCGCTATTTTGCGCATCGCACTGTTTTGTGTAATTTATCGTTCGCGCTATTTTGCGCATCGCACTGTTTTGTGCAGTTTACATTCGCGCTATTTTGCGCACCTCAATCGCACTGTTTTGTACAGTTTACATTCGCGCTATTTTGCGCACCTCAATCGCACTGTTTTGTGCATTGCATTCATCGCGCTATTTTGCGCACCTCAATCGCACTGTCCTGTGCTTTGCATATCACATCGCACTATTTTGTGCATTATATCATTCGCACTATCTTGCGCGTCACACCTGCACTTGTTAGTGCATTACATTTCACTCGCGCTATTTTGCGCATCGCACTATTTTATGCACATTACTTGTATTGTGCATGCATTTTATCGCGCTATCTTGCGCATCTCACCTGTACTTGTTAGTGTATTGCATCGCGCTATCTTGCGCCGTGACCATTACTTGCATCGCGCTATCTTGCGCACCTTACCTGCACTTGTTAGTGCATTGCATTGCGCTATCTTGTGCACCTTATCTGTATCGCACTATTTTGTGCATTCACCCTGCTCGTACTGTTTTGTACACCTTTAGCATCGCACTATTTTGTGCATCTATTTAGCACTGTTTTGTGCATTCACTCTGCATCGCACTGTCTTGTGCACATTGTATTTTTGCATCATTCGCACTGTCTTGTGCACTCTTTGGTCTGGGAGACCTTAAATCCTCTAGTCTAAGGAGATCTTAAATCCTACATCATCATTCACGCTGTTTTGTGCATCGTACTTGCATTTAGTCGCACCGTCTTGTGCACTTTCCGGTCTAGGAGACCTTAAATCCTCTAAAGGTGCAATTCCTTTGGTGTTTGTTGTGCCCGAACGACTTCCGGTGGTCTGGTATAGCCACCTGCCTGTGTTTGCGGTGAGTTCCTAGGAGACCAACTGAGACGGTGGAAACTAGAGTTCGAATGGCTCATGCCTAGAACGCAAAGGTTCGGGATTTCCGAGACTAAAGTCTAGTTTAAATACCCAGGGGTATATCCTCGGCTTGAAATCTATATGGCAGCCCCATAGATTGAGATAGCATATGTGTGCGCCTCAATTCTGGATACTGAATCAACCTAATCTGTCACCCTGTTGGAGAATAGGGAAAGCTGCAACCATAGTTAGGGAGAAAAGTAGCACCTGTGGTTCGACCAAGAAGAAGCGAGAGATCCCCAGCACCATGAGGCACAATATTGTATGTACGGTTCATTTGAGGCTGGTGCGACCAGACGAACCGCGCAGGTATTGTATCTTCTCCGTGTGAGACGTGGTGAGAATTGAATAATTCTCCGCATTCTTAATGCATGAAATGTAGTTGTTGCTTTGCATTCTTGCTTAAAACTGTTCCATCTATTGTGAATATGTGCTTCATTACAGCTTGCTGCATTTGCATGATCATTGAGTCACCTTCGGCGTCTTGCATTGCCAGTTGCATTTTGCCCCCCTGCCTGCGGGCACATCTCTGTTTATCTCACCTGTTTGTCTAAGTCTTCGGCCTTGTCAAAAATGGGTCGTCTCTGGGCTTTGACATTCACTCCCGTCACTTATGACTTTCGAGTTCTGTCAAACAGGGGCAACTGTAGACACCCCATTTTTGACCGACCTTAAGACTCAGACGTCACTGATTGAGCGCTCGGTGATATTGCATATTGTGCTCGTTCAGAAGTTTTAGAGTCTCGGCTGCGAGCCTTGCCTCCGGACTTCCGGACTCTTTCGTGCTTTGTCTCGGTTTGCGAACCAGGCTCTGTTTTCTCTGTTTTCTCTTTCCAAAGGGAGGAGAGGTCTCGTGGATCATCTCTCAGTGGCCGTAGGCTACGTTTTGTGGTCGTAGGCCATTTTTCCCATTTCGGAGCCCAGTTCCCGGTTTTCGGAGCCGTCGGCCGTGTGCCTCGGTTCGGGACCGCTCAACCACCTCCGTTTGCTCTGGTTTTTGGCATACATCTTATTTCCCCCCTTTTTAGGGACACTGTGGCTCGAGAGACCAACTTTGTGGTCAAACGCCACCTCCGGTGCTTAACAGTCAGTTTTTGGGGCCCCGGGCTGCGCTTTTTGGCCCCCGAACCTTCATTTTGCATCGGTTTTGGTTCATTTTTGGTGAGGACCTCTGTTTCATTGTTAGGAAGGTCGTAGAAGGATGGGAGGCCAGTAATTGTTTTGACAACCAGTTTTATTCCTTCATCGCGCTCCGTCGCCCGTTTTTCTCACTAGAAAGCCAATGTTGACCACCCTTGGGCCACTTTTTCTAGCCCAAAACCACATATTTGTGTTGTACACACCTGGGAGGCCACCAATATGATATGGCCGGCCAGTAATTGCTTCTGACCCTTTTGAACCTCTCTAAAAAATGGGCTTTTCTCTCTCCTGGTTCACTTTCTCTAGTTTTTGACCACATGGTTGTGTTGTGCACACATGGGAGGCCATCTTTTTGGCATGGCCGGCCACTAATCATGATTGAACCTTTTGACCCTTGGTCGGCCGGCCATGGGGAGGGCCGGCCGGCCACCTAAACCCTAGATAACTGGCCGGCCATGATCCTTGCACCCTGTTCCTTCCAGTTGTAACCTCCTTTTCTCCACAGATTCTGTATCCGAAGGGGGGAACTTTTGGGGGGGAAACTTGAATTTGAATCTCCCCCCCTTTTCTCCACTCTTGTGCCTATATAACCAGCCCCTCCCCTTCAGTTTTAAGGGTTAGAAAAGTTTGGTTTAAGTCCCCTACATTGTATCTCTCTCTCTCTACACTCCAACCCTCAAAACCTCTCAAATCCTACACCCATTCTACTCCATCTCCAAGCCAACCAATCCACACTCCATTCCAGCAGCTTGGAGGGTCTTTCCAGAGGCTAGGAGCACTACTTCTCAGGCCAAGAGTTGTTGGTTCATTGGTCTACAAGGGTGAGTCTCTATTCTCCCTCTTTTGTGCTTTATTTTGTTCTATATCTAAGCCATACTTGCTTACATTTTCGGGCTCCGACCCTAACTGAAAATAGTCATGTTTTGAGGTCTTTTCCATGTTTAATTGAGGGTTCTTCCTTGTTTGAGGCTTCATACTACCACTTGCCTCTTTAGCTCTCATTTATGTCTCTTTCTTGCATAGTATTTTAGGCCTATTTTTAAACTGTTTTGAGCTTGGTCATAAACTGAAAACAGGCTTGTTTTGAGCCCTTCTTCAACATTGTTGAAGGGCTCTTCACTGTTTGAGGCTTCCATCTGTCACTTGCCTCTTTATCTCTCTTTTGGCCCTATTTTTGCATGCTTTTTTAGCTCCTTGTGCTTGTATTTTTGGGCTCTGGTCTGAACTATAAATAGTCACATTTTGACCCACTCTTCATGTTTGATCAAGGGTCTTTCACTATTTGAGGCTTCCTTTTTGCTCTTTGTGTTAAAGCTCTCTTTTATGCCTTATTTTGTATAGTGTTTTAAGCTTGCTTGTGCACTGTTTTGGGCTTGGTCATAAACTGTAAAATATAATTTTTTGGGCCCCTCTTCAACATTGTTGAAGGGCCCTCCTCTGTTTGAGGCCAGAAGCCATCACTTGCTTCTTTGTCCCTCTTTTGGCCTTTTTCTTGCATAATGTTTTAAGTCTGCTTGTATTTATTTTCGTGGCTTGGTGTAAACTATAAAGTGCTTCATTTTGAGCCCCTCTTAAACTTTGTTGAAGGGATCTTTGCCATTTAGGGCCAGCAGCTGTTACTTGCTTCTTTATCTCTCTTTCGAGGCCATTTTTGCATGTTAGCTTAGCCCTACTTGTGTTCACCTTTTGGCCTTGCTTAAAACTGGAAATATGCTTTTTTTGGGACTGTCTTGATTCTGTCTTCATACTTCATGTTCAAATAATGCATGCTTTGTATAGCTATAAGTCATTCCATGCGCCTAGTTTCGAGTTTCGAGTCTCATCTCATGCATCGGGTGCCATGTTTCCATGTTTCGGGGCTATTTCGCATCATATTTTGGTACTGAAATTTGCATGCTTGTATGCCATATTCCATGCCTTGCCATGCTTTGTTAGAGTGGCCTTTGTGCCATAGGTCCGGTCCTCGGTTTGCGTGCACGTGTGCACGTATTTCGAGCGTCTCATTTTCATCTAATGGCCACTGATGTGGGTGTGGCTGAGGTCCACTCATGTTAGTGTAAGTCCATTATGCATTGTGTATGCCATTTCATTTCATAGCATTGTGTATGCTAGATCGTATGTTAACGCATTGTGTATGCCATGTTACCTCGTGCATCGTGTATGCCATTCCATAACATTGTGCATGTTAGGGTGTATCTTAGTTGCATTCATGCATACCATGCATATTGCATTGTGTTTGGGATAGGAGTTAGCCCGAGCACGAGAAACGAGGGACATTTCGTACTTCGAGTGACGGAACGTGTCTCAATTCCCAGTCACCGACACTCCGGATTATCCATGATGGAGTTTTGGTCTTGTTGTGTTTATACGTGCATTCATTTCATATTGAGTTATGCAGTTCGACTCCTCGGCCATCATGCATCGAGATGCGTGATTGGTGGCACGAGGATCGAGGCATGCATACATACGTGAAAATACATTGCTATGCCCCTTTCCTGCTCTCTGTTGCAGCAAATCAAGAATCAGCAGCCTTCCGGAGCTTGGCACGCATTCTAAAAACAATTGCAAACAGAGGCTAATTGGGGCATCGCGATGGATTTCCATGCAAGGTAACCCGAACATGCATCGTTCATCATCCGGAGCAAAGTCGAGGCAGTCCCTAGCTTGCATGCTAGTTTATTGCTTTCCTAGAATTAATTTGTTAATTAATTAGGGTTTTGTATTTATTCGGACTGTAATAATTTATTCGGGACTGTATTATTTATTCGGACCCTCTGCGCGAGGGCATAACTGTAATAAGTGTGCGTGTGTGTGATGTATGTCTTCCAACCTCACGTCTTTCTCCCTTTTATTTATCAGCTTATGATGGTTAGATTAGGGCATATTTCAATTAGCATACAGTATGACAGCATGTTTGCATTCATTCATCTATTTTGCATGCACCGGGCTCGGCGCATCATACTAACTGCATTGTATTTCAATTCCAAGTTGAATACTTGCTAGCTGTAGCATTCCATATGCCATGTTTAGAATAGCCGAGCCTATCGTAGTTGCATTATTGCATGTGTTGCATTAGGCATTTCTGTATAATTAGGATCATGCATGGATTTCTAATTAGCTTCTTTTTTTGGCTTGGAGTACTCGGTAAGTTTTATGCTTTAGCATCCTTGCATGCGTGTGAGTGACTGCCATGATAGCATGCTTACCATGAGGCTATTTGCTTTTGTGAAATAACTGCCTGAATGTCTGTGGGTGAAGGTTGGGTTATTTGGATTGGGACAAATCATCAACTGTGAGTTTTAAGCCCACTAGACAGTGGCAAAACCATCTTTTCTAAGCCCACCTGAGGGTGGCAAAATCTGCATTTTAAGCCTACTTGCGGGTAGCAAACCATCTTTCAAAAAAAACAAACATGAAGTGTTTTGTTCCAATTCAGGCGACCCGGTCTATACTTGTATGCTGTGCACATCACATAGTAAATCTAGGCTGATAACCGGAATAAGAACGTATAATGTTTTCAAAACTAGATATCATGGTTAGTAGAGGCCGATCTTTGATCGGGCGAGCGGGGGTGCTCACGAAGTGACCTTCCCCAATCGTACCCAAGTTCCCGAGCCGAGGCAACTTTGGTGATGACGGACACGTGGCCTTAGGCAACGAGTCAGGGTTTCCTAAATTTCCCAAAAATAAAATATTTAGGTGGCGACTCTGTATCTGGCAAAGCAGTCCATGTTTGGCACTTATTTCAAAAATTTGTTTTCTCAAAATGATTTGCTGGATTTGGACTCTTTGATTCAGATTAAGAACCGTGACAAAAACCGAGTCCGAGCTGTAGCAAGGTCCCCCGCGGGCTTGTTACATCAGGCCACACAGAAGATAGAAGAAACTGGCTGTAAGTGTACTCTTTTTTTTAAAAAAAATAAATAAATAAATAGTAAATGTCTTATATTTGATTAAGTTTAATTGTAAATAATTCACTAGTATTGCAGGTTAAAAGGAGAGTGGTAGAAGAAAGTCAGTCAACTATATCTCCAATGAGTTCAACCACCACACCAAATGAGGGTCAAATGATGTGGAGAGGCAGGCTAGTGTACAATGCTAGTGCCCTTAAATCACCATCCACTGCATAGAGGAAGGATGCACCTGGAAATTGAAGAAGTGTTATTTGTTTTTGGATAGTAATTAGTTTGGATAGTAATAAGTTTTTTGGAAATCCAAAGCAAAACGGAACTGTAGCTATTTTGTGTTTCTTGTTTATGGATATGTCTAGCAATCAACATTGAACATCACTACAAAATTGGAGCTTTTTTTACATCTACTCTGTGTTTTTGGTTTGGAATGGTTGCCCTTAACTTGTTAACTATGTAAAGGTTGTGTTTAAATTGTCATAGACAATTGTGTGTTTTGAAGATTTGTATGAAAAATTATCAATGTTGGTTTTATGGATGATGCTCTGATTTGAATGAAAAATTATCCACGTTGGTTTTGGTCACCCTGAACTTGTTAACTATGATGCTCTGTTTTTTGGATGGATGCCATTTGATGCCAATTCAGTCATTTGAAGGGCCACCAATTTAGTCATTTGGATGGATGCCATTTCATGCTCTATTCATTTTCATTTTTGTTTTTGGGTTTTATGGATAGATGTTTTGATTTCATTTTTATTTTTTAGTTTTGAGTAAATGGTTTTGTTTCATTTTTGTTTTTTGGTTTTGAGTAAACAGTGATGGTGCTTTATGAATGGATGTATTTGCACTCTTAAAAAAATAGAGCACACTAGTTAATAAAAAAAATGATAATATTTTCTCCAAATGGTGTGATGCTCTGTTTTTTTTTAAGAATAAAATCTGAATAAAATAAAATAAAATTTACATTTAAAATACTTCCCTTGTTACATTTCATTCATAATATTAAGTACCCATTACATTCATTCTTACATTATGTTAGAAACAACACTAATACAATGATGCAGCATGAGATAACCAAGCATATCCATAGCTTTGTCTTTCTTCTATTCCTTGTTTGCAGTCTTCCTTCCAAGTTATTGACCTTCTTCAACAATCTAGGGATGATTTGCACTGCCTGTGAGTACATAGGCGGGTCTACCTAGGTGAGGTGATTATTGGGACAGTTGAGGAACTTCCTACCAGGATTTGCATCAGTTCATAATGTTTGCATAACCCTTTGTCTTTCACAAAAGATGCACATCATGTCTTCCATGTCACTTGAGCTTCATCTTTCTTTAGTTGAGTTCCATCTTCCCTCATTTCTTGACTCTCTATTCCTCATTCTCTCTCTAAAAAACGAAGCTTTGTTTTTTTGGGCCATTTCTATGTTAAATAGCAAAAGGTGGAAACTTGGATATGGCAGGAAAGACTTTAATTTCCCTCCAAATAATAATTTTGGGGGAACAACTCATCACATTCCGTATTCTGTTAAATTATAGACGGAATGTGATCGCAAAGACCAAATTGATCAAAATTTTGAAAGTTTGGGGGGAAAAATTAAAAAAACGCATTAAAGTATAGGGGGCAAAATAATATATATAATTTTTTTATTCATACAACTATCAAATTATTGATGAAAATAGAATTAAGTATTATGTGAATATATAAGTGAGTTTAATGTAATTATGTTAGAAGTATAGAGTTTATTGTATTTTCTCTAAACTTTTAGTGTCATCTACGTTTTTTTGGAGATAAATTACATTGACCTCCCCTTGAGATTTGAAAAAATATATTAAATATCATAATTACATTGACTTTTCTTAAACTTTTAATTCACATAACACTTAATTCATTTTCATCAATAATTCGTTAATCATATGGATCAAAAAGTAATATTGTCATATATTATTTATCTTTGTATTTTGACTATATTTATATTAATTTCAGTCTCTTTTGTCTTATAAATAGGAAGTCGATATAATTATGACAAAATTATAGAACTACTTATATTTTTTTCTAAATCTCAAGAGAGCTTGTAATTTATTTATGGGTAAATTACATTGATATCTTTTGAGATTTGAAAAAAAAAAAAATACAATAAATCTCATAATTTGATATAATTACACACACCTCATTTTTTTTTTGTAAGGTTAAATGAATCAAAACTAATGCAAATATTACACACACACACAAAAAAAAAACATAAAATATATATTTTCATGTAAAAGAAATAATAAGATAATTTTTTTTTTTATCATATAACTAATATAAATTATTGATAAAAGAGAGTTAACAATTATAAATCACAAAAAAAAAAATTAATATAATTATGTTAAAATTATAAAATTTATTATATTTTAAATTTTTTTTAAGACGTTAGTGTAATTTATCTATATATATTTTTGGGCAAATTTCACTTTATCCCCTGTGGTTTGGGTTGGGTGTGGATTACCCCACTGACATTTAGAATTCACTACATAACCCTCATTTGGTTTGTAGATTGAAATGTACACTAACTTCTGTTAACAGAAGTTGTAAATTAACAATTATATCCTCATCTTCATCTTCATCTTCTTCTTCTTCTTCTTCTCTCTCTCTCTCTCTTTAATATAATGTTTCCCAATCAAAGATATATATATATATGTATGTAGGTGTATATACACAATGAACTCTCTCTTCCTTATGTTTTTCTTCCTTCACCCCCACTTCTTCTTCTTCTTCTCTCTCTCTAATTTTTTTTATAATGTTTTCCAATCAAATATATATATATACATAGTGAAGAAATTGAAATCAAATAACACGATTTTAAATTTTTAATTCATCAAACACATCATCAAATCATCTGATTCATTAACACATCTCCGAAATTATATTATACACACATACAAATATTGAAGCCCATGGAGGTTGGATTATAATAAAAGTTGTTTTGAGTAAGTTTCACCTATTGAAGAAGATATGGTGCATAATCGCAGATCGAGGTTGGGGCGTCCATTGATATTGTCCAATTTAGATGCGTTTGATCAAACATCACCAAATCATCTAGTTCATCAAATATTCCTAAAATTATATTTTGTGCGTGCATATAGATGCATAGTGAAAATTGAAAAAAAATAAATAAATTTATATGCTCATGTTTTATCCATATTATAGATGCACAGTGAAAATTGAAGATTGATTTTGTTTAAACATATACACTTATAGCTATTGATAATGAAGATGAGGGTTTAGTGAATCAATAAGTATTATTATGATTGTGAGTTTTGTTCTCAAGGAATTGATACTAACCCTTATTCTAAAAATGATTATAGCTATACATACACACACATATATATATATATATATCTAGTTCAATTGTGAGAGTAGAGAGCGAAACAATAGAAATAAGAGGGGAGAAAAAATAATAACATTTTTGGTTAATTTAAAGATATAAGAAGGATATTTTCGTCTTAAAAATTAACTTAAGGCACGTGACTATCACTGTCTGTTATCTTACGTGTTTGTTATCTTGGACGGACTGTTAATTGTGTGTTTTAGTCTACAAACCATATAGAGATTATGTGATAATTTATGAATGTCAACTAATTCGCATCTGGCTCAAATCACATGATAAAGTGAAGTTTGTCTTATATTTTTTTTTTCGGTGGTATTACATGCACTAATTGGTATACCACTTAGTGTACCAATATATATTATGATCTTACTACTGACCCCACTTAATATACAAATTATAAACATATTATACAAATTATAAATATCCAAAATCTTTAAAATTATGTCACATCATCTGTACTAATATACCAATTAGTGTGTTTGGTTTGAGTTTTTTTAATTAAGTTTTTTGAAAATTGAATTTTTTGGTTTTCATGTTTTTTTTAATGAATATTTTTTAAATTTTAAACATTTTTTTTACTTTTTTAGATGCACCTTACTTAGATGTATCTAAAAAGTAAAAAATTTATGAAAAAATATTTTAAAAAATTAGTAAATACATAAAAATGTAAAAAATGTACTGAATTCTAGTATTTTTTTTATTATATTTTTAGTATTTAGTGAATTTTAAAAAAATTTGTTACAAATTTGTTACTTTTTAAATATATTTATATTAAGTGTGTCTAAAAATTTTAAAAAATTACTTAAAATATTAAAAAAATTTAATTTTAAAAAAAAAACGAAAAACAACAAAATAAAGGCTATGTTTGGTAAGCCTTTCAAATTATAGTTCCACCTATTGATTTGAGTGTGTTGTTTGTTTTAAGCTTTCAAATCATAATTCTATATCCATTTCTCAAAACTCAATTCAAAACATAATTATTACTTTTCAAAACTCAAAATCAAACACATAATTTAAAATTTAAAACTCTTTTCAAAACTCAATTTAAATCAATATTTTATTTTTTTTAAATATTTTAAATATTTAAATATTTTAAAAATATTTTAATATTTAAATATGTTACGATTTTTTTAATTTTTTGAATATTTTTAAATATTTTAATTTCAAAATATTATGATTTTAATTTTTTAAATTTTAAAATATTTTATAAAAATAAATTCAAACTCTATTTATAAAATTATTTTTAAATATTTTAATTTTTTTGTTATGTATTTGGTTACGATTTGAGTGTAGAGTTGTGAAAGTAGCATGTAATTTGGAGTTATGTGTTTAGTTATGAGTTTTGAAAATAATTTCTTAATTGAGTTTTGTTTTATGTGTTTGATTACGATTTGCGTGTAGAGTTGTTTTTAAATTTAAAATATTAACATTTTAAATTATTTAAATTTTTTGAATATTTATTTTAATTTTTTATTTATTAATTTTTTTAGATTATTTAAATTATTTAAATATTTATGATTTAAATTTTTTGAATATAAATTTTGAAAAAAAATTATTTCCTTTGTAGTATTTTTAATTAAAAAATTGATTAATGTTATTTTCTGTTAATAATAAATTTTTTTAATTAAATTTTAAAAAGAGTTTGGTTATGAGTGTTGATCAGAATTTTCAATAGTGTGAAAATAGTATGTTTTGTTATGAGTTATAACAATTTAAATGAAGTTTTGAAATTTTTTTCTAAAATTCATAATCAAACAAATTTTCTTACTTTACATGTCAAATCAAATTTTCAAAATTCAATTTCACGCTCAATTCAAAACTCTATTAAAAAATCATAACCAAACAAATTTTTTACACTTAAATCATAATTCCACAACTCACAAACTCAAAATACAACTCATACTCTCAAATCATATTTACAAAACTCTACCAAACGCAACCAAATTTTTTTTGAAAAGTTCTCTTTTTGAAAAACTCTAACAAATTTTTTTCCCTGATCAACCCATTTTACTGCAATGCAATGTTCACGAGATCAACGTTGACAACAAAAAAATCAATCCATGAATAATCTTTGAAAATCAGAGTCTAGAGGCAGCCCCCCACGTATGATTCATTTCAACTCCAACAAAAGGGGGGCGATTGGAATTTTACGCAGAAAAACCCTTTTTTAAATTATCGAGCGGGTTGTGCAGAGAGAGACAGAGACAATCACACAGAGAGAGGAGTGAACACTTCCACATTTGCATCGGCATCTACATCTGCTAAAGCAGACCAAGATTATAGAGAGAGAAAGAAATAACAATGTATTTCAATCTTACTCTCAACGCCCTAATTCCTTCTTCGACCTCTGTGAGTATATTTTGTCCCCACTTTGTGTCTGTATCACATATATGTATCATATGCCTGTGGGTTTTGGTTATGAAAATGTTAGTTATGACGTTTGTGTGGGTTTTGGTTATGAAATGTTAATTATGACTTAATATGGTACAAATGGACCCTATATTATTTGAATGTTTGACCCCATCCGTGGTCTAATTTGTATTTTTTTATTTTTTTTATTTTTTATGGTCTAAGGTGTATGCTTTTATAGTTTAGGAGTAAACCAATACATGTCAATAGTTTAAAAGTTTATTTGTACGCTTTTATAGTGTAAGAGTTAAATTTATACTCGTCAATAGTTTAGAGATTTATTTGTATGCTTTTATAATTTATGGATCAAATTAATATTTTTTAATAGTTTAGGGGTCACCATGTAAATAACTCTTATTTTGGTTATAACTGGAAAGATTTTTGGGTTATAACTGGCAGTGGTGCAACTTGGGTCGGTTCAACCTGAGTCCAGCCCCATTTTTTTACGATTTTGGTGAAATATTTTTGAATGTGGTGTGGGCTTAGGTAAAAATTTAGAAGACCAATTAAATTTGAGTAGACTTGGGCAAAGCCACCAAACCATCCGATCAACTTGAAGCACAAATTATGTATATAAATGGAGTCTAATTTTAACAAATTAATTCATTTAATTGCACCAATAAAAAAAAAAACTCAAATATATGTTCAATTTGGCCTAACTCGGGGCGGACTTATGGCAGTAAATGAACCGAACTATTTGCGAGCTAATTCGGCTCGGTTCGGTTCGGTTCGGCTCGGCTTGACTCGATTCGTTTACTAAACGAGCTGAGGTCGAGCTCGAATAAGCGTGGCTTGTCAAACTCGTTTATCTTATTTAAATTATATATTAAATATATTATTTATATATTAAATGATATATAAATAATAGCATAAATACATTATTTATGTATTAAATAATATAAATAATAATAAAAAAATCTTATTGAGCCGAGCCGAGCCGAGCCGAGCCGAATTCGAGTTTCATTAATATTAACGAGCCGAGTAGAGCCGAACTCGAGCTCATAAACGACCTCGATAAGTAAATGAGCCGAGCTCGAGCTCGTCTCGGCTCGGCTCGTTTGCAGCCCTAGGATAGACAACCTTGGTTACAATTCAAGCTTGGGTGGACTTGTGTAGCTTTCAGCACAACTCGGGTTAGGCTTGGACAACCTCTCAACCTGCCGTAGTTGCACCCCTAGTTATACCTTATTGAGTCATTAGGGTTACAAAATGGTTTACCAAATTTTCTACCAAATCTCTCATATGAGTGTGGGACCCACATCTATGTGAGAGATTTGGTAAACCATTTGGGGTCTATAGCATTTTTTGCATTTTTGTACCTTATTTGGTGTTTGATTATGACTCGTTACTTTTTTTAGTTATGATTAAAAGTGATTTAATTATGACATTTGTAATAATCAGCACCTCAAATGTCATAACTTGTATATAGTATACACCCTCTAGAATGACCCATCGTGTATATGTACATGTATATATATGTATCATATGCAATCTTATGTTGATCAATTCCTCTTGGTGAGCTAGGTTACTATGCTACTGGGTTTCTTTACTTACCTTGGCGTTGCTGGATCTATTCTACTGGGAAAGGTTGTCCCGGGTGTGATGTTATCAGATGACACTTGTCTCCATTACCGTTATAATGGTAACATTTTTCATTCTCTCCCTCATTCACATTTCCTGTGTATTTTGCTATATATGTGTTATCAGTTGTTTTAAATTGTGTACATTTTAATTTTTTCTCAATTTCAGGCTTGTTAACACTTGTTTTGCTGGTTGCGCCCCTCGGAATAGGGGTTTGGATAGATTTAATATCCCCCCACTATATGTATTTCTTCTATATTTTTTGTATGTATGAAAGCCACATTTCTTACTGTTAGTGCTCAGTTCTATCAATGGATCATAGTTTAGTGGACTTTTTGGTGCACAAATAGTACTAAATCAGCAGCATTAATTGTTTCTTTGACATATATTAAGGCAAGCAAATAAGTTGTGCCTTTCTCTATCAGCTTTAGGCGAGATGGTTCCTTAACGATTAACACATAAGACTCAAATGATTTGTTGGACTAACCACACAACTGGATTTGTTGAATTCTAAATATGCCAGTATTTTACAAGAAAAACACAACAAGGTTTAAAAGAACATATATACACATGATAAGTTATATGTTGAAAACTATTGTCAAGGACAATAGAGCATTCTTCACCAACTTGGTTTTGTGATTGTTTTGAAGTTTTTTTTTCCTCTCATCCTTAAATTGTTTTACATGGAAAATTATTTATTGGTCGCATCTGGATTTACTCGGGCAAACTTCCATGTTAGGATATTGTTTTTTACTTTCATTGTATTAAGATGGTTCTTAGGCTTGTGTCGTTATGGCTAACTTCACCATTGTTAGGCATCCAGCTATTCTTCTAGGGCGAATTATACTAACGGTCCCTATAGTCTGGGCCTTGTGTCACTTTAGTCCATGACTTTTCAATTGGGACACATTTGACCCTGCATTTTGAATCTTGTTCCCAATAAGGACAATTGAAGATACCATTGCTCAATTTCAAGGGCAAAAATCGTCAATTTGGTAAAATATAAACTAATTTGACAAAAATAAATGTCAAGAAAACATTTTTGAATTTTTAAAAATTATTTCTATCCACCAAGGATAAAATTATGTAAAATTGATAAATCTTTTAGATATTTATTTATTTATTTATCAAATTAATTTTTATTATGTGTTTGGATGATGATAATGTAATGGGTGGTTGTTTTTATTTTCATTAAATTATTTTATATTTTTCCAAAATTCAAATATGGTGACAACTTTGATATCATTATTAAATCAATCAATTAAATCAAAAAATCTAAAACTAAAAATATTTCATATATTAAATATATCGATTACACATTAAAAGCCTAACAATCACTTATTACATGAGCATTGTCCAAACATATAATAAAAATTAATTTAGTAAAAAAAATAAAAATAAAAATCTAAAAGATTTATCAATTTTACATGATTTTATCTTTGGTGGGTAGAAATTATTTTAAAAAATCAAAAATATTTTTTTGAAATTTATTTTTGTCAAATTAGTTTATATTTTATCAAATTGAAGACTTTGCCCTTGAAATTGAGCAATAGTATCTTCAATTGTTCTTATTTGAAACAATATTCAAAATTCAAAGTCAAATGTGTCACAATTGAAAAGTTAGGAACCAAAGTGACACGAATCTCAAACTATAGAGACTGTTAGTGTAATTCACCCATTCTTCTAAGTATTGTCTTTATGTATATATTTGTCTAAACTAAGTGGTGTTGGAATTGGGCACTAGTTGACACCACAAATTTGATGGACAATGATAACATAATTTTTAGCCATTTCTTGGGATCGAAGTTTTAAAAGGCTTTACTGAGGCTCGCCTTAAGACGAGCCTAAGGCAAAATCCCTCAAGGCATTGATTTTTAGGCTTTACTCGCCAAAGGCTTGCACACACAATTTGAGACATGCACCTTAGGTGTGTCTTGTATGCCTTTTACACATAAGCATGTTAGGAGTACGCATACGAAGAGTTTGTTTTAAGGTCTTGTTAAATTTACTCTAGTAGATGGTTTAAACATAAAAAATAAAAAATAAAAAGAAGCCTTTTTACAATTATATTCTATAGGAAAAATTAAATAAATGACCAATTAAGAAAAAAATACAAAGTTAATGCTCAGTGAGAAGCTTGATCACTAAAGTTAAGAATACAAATTTCACTTTCAATAAAGCAAAGCTTCCTTCTTTGCATTGCAGTGAACTTTGAGCGTAAAAGTATTTACACCTTTATATTTAATTTTGATGTATTTATTTATTGTTTTAAAATATTTACTAAATATGAAAATTCAGAATTTGAAATCCTTACGCCTCAACGCCTTAAAGGCTTACACCTCGCCCTATGGACATGGACATGTGATGTGACACGACACGGACATGCCGACACGTTAATTTTCAAAAAAATGCAGGACACGACACGTGGAAAACACACGTGAAATATATAATTTTATATATTTATTATATGTTATATATATGAATATATCATTTAAAGATAATAAAAAATATAATATGACATTAATTCTTATAAATTTCTATGGATTTTGTTTTATTATTGTATCTTAAATTGGTTTGTTCAAACTTATAATTAGTTTCCCATGTGTCTAATCGATTGACACGTATGTCCTCTAAGTGTCCAAAGAGTGTCCAGGTCTTTAAAAAAATTTAAAAAATAGGACACGTTTTGAAGAGTGTCGGACACGTGTCCAAAGAGTGTCGGTGTCCAACACGGACACGATATGGATACGTCACCTTCTTAGAAGTGTCCATTCTTCTTAGACCTCGCCTCATGAGTAGTAAAACGCCTCACATTACGCATTCACTTTTAAAAACTTTGCTTGGGATTGCATTTGTACTTGTACATATTACATTAACGTAGAGATATTATGATGAAGATTTTGATATTACTTGGTCTTTTTGTACAGACAAATAAATATGAATTATGCTTGCAGGCAATGGCAGACAGAGGACTTGAGCTTTTGTCCGCAACTTCAATATTTAGATTTCTTGTAAGTCTCAATTCTATTATGCCCTACTTGGAATCTTTCCGTATATGTAGGCTATATAAAATTGTAGCTCTTTGGTAAACATTGGCAACTTCAACCGGTGGACTAATATCTTTTTGCAGGTCTTGAATTGTCTAACATTATTAATCTTCACAGAGTAACATCATCAGGGTGTGCTATTAGTGTTATCATGTTTGAGGTTACTTGAGTTTTTGAAAGTAGAGGAATTTACTTTTCTTATTTTTCCCCTCTTCTTTCCCCCCCTTTTTTTAGGGTGGTGTTTTTTTTTTTTTTAATGCATAATTTAGCCCAAAATTTTTTCTTTGAAAATTAAATCAAATAAGTCACATCTATGATAATCAAATTTCCACAGAAGTATCTACTTTAAACCAACTACTTCATAAGGGGCTTTGTGGTAGGGGACAGGCGTGGGGTTCAAGTTTTTTCTCTTTACTGATTATACAATTATTTTAATTGTGGAGGTAGTTTTTGGTCATAAATTTGGCAAAGGTTGAGCTTAACCCATTTGGAGAGGTAGATAACCTGGAGACTTTAGTTTGGGGTATAAGGTGGTTTTTGCGTACTTACTTATTTGGGCTTGCCTCTTTGGTCTTCTTTTAAGGCTAAGGCATTTTAAGACGTTGTTGTTGAGAGATTTGAGAAGAAATTGACTAGTTGCAAGAGACAACACTTGTCTGAAGGGGGTTCAAGTTTTAGTGGCACACTTGCTCTTTGGCAATAAGACAACTATTTTCACTGAGGTGGAGGTAGAGACTTTGTGTATTTTATGTGGCGATAAATTTGGCAAAGAGTGAGCTTATTCAGCCAGGAGAGGTAGATAACGAGGAGACTTTTGCACTTAATTTGGGTTCAGAAGTGGGTATTTGCATGCTACTAACGTGGTTGTTGAGAGTTTTGAGAAGAGATTGGTAAGTTGGAAGAGATAGTACTTGCCTAAAGGGGGTAGATTGACCCTTATCAAGAGGACGTCATCTAGTTTGTCTACATACTTTTATGTCTTTTTGTCAATCCCTATGTCGATGGTGAGGAGGATTGAGAAAACACATGGGGGCTTTTCGTGGGAGGGTTTGGATTAGTAATCCACGAATCGTTGTGTGGATTGGAAAGAGGTATGTTTGCCAATTACAAGGGGTGAGTTGGGTATTAGGAAATTGCACTTGTTTAATAAAAGCCTTACTAGGCATGTTGTTGTGGCAGTATGACTTGGAAACTTTGGTTGAGTGTTTCATTATTGAAAAATCAAATTGTATGCATTTGATTTTGGATTTTTAGAAACATTTTGGTTACTCCATCCAGGAAAAAAAATGTTACATAAAATAACTCTCAAATATTTGTGAAAATTTTTATTGAAATCGTAAAAGAGAGTTGAGATGATTTTAAAAGACTGGAATTTGAATGAAATAAGATTTGCTAGTTGGTGTGTGTGGATTTGAACCTGATTTTTTTTTTTTAATTTATTATTATTTTTTTGATGAGAATCTAAGAAGTCTAGTTTCATGTGTTGAAATTGGTGGAATTGTTTTATAATTATTGTTTTTACTGGGTGGGTCGTATAACAGCATTGTTTCCTTGGTCAAGGTGATGGTTGTTTCCATTTATTACTTGGTTGGCTTTATTACATTTTGCCTCATTATAACTTTGTTGGACCAAGAGATAAAACTGTTGTCTTGACATAAACTGCTATCTTGACGTGGTGATAACAATAACTGATTACACTTGTGATTTAAGCAAATCGATACTCGTAGTTATGTCTTTCTTTTGAACTGTGGTCTCACTTTTCTTTTTATTTATTCATTTCTAAATTCCAGGTGACGTCCCTTTATATGGCTGGTTGCAGATCACGTGATCAGGGCTCATCCCTGAAGCCTCATGTCACAGGAAACCTAATTCATGACTGGTACTTGCGGTGATTCCTGTAGGATAAGTAGCTTTTAATTGAATAGCAAAAAGGATTTGGGCCACTACTTGGAATAAAAATGTTTTTGTCTTAGTTTTTCTTTTTCCCACTAAGATTCTTCTTAGCTTCTATGAGAAGGATATATGGCTGCATGCATATTTAACTGACCACAAATCTCTATTGGTGTAAAAGGGATTTAGAGAGAATTTAACTTGCAGCATTTTCACCCACAAGTATCCGTTTGAGAGTGGAGTGGGTTAGGGAGAGAGAGATGCTTGAATTCTAGAGACGTTCCTTCGACTCTCTAGCTTTCTCAAATTATGGCTTATTTAATGCAATATGGCTTATTTTTGTTTTATTTGGACGGTGTGAAAAATGGTATTTAGGCCACAAACATTATAAAAAAAAAGAAAAAGACAAAAGAAAAAAGAAGCCACATACAAAGCACTAGTAGGATCAGACTCAAATTGGGATTCCAAGATCCAACAAGATCCAACTATCAGGATCAGAAGATCCTACTTGCAAGAGATTTTCTGCTCGATCCAAACTGATTTTGCCTGAATAAATTTTAAGATGATAAGATCTGGATCAAGATTTTAGCAACCATGGCTGCCATGTGGCGGTGGTTATTCAGATACCCACACTTGTCAAACTTAAAATTTATTTTCCATATTGTGTCATTAACATATATATATATATATATCTGTCTATGTTTGTTTAATTTTCTTGAAGAGTGTTATTTTAATTAATCATCAGTCTTCTTGATATTGCTACTATATTGTGTCATCCAATAGGTTGTTTGGAATACAGCTAAATCCTCAATTTATGGGCTCTGACCTCAAGTATGTAATCCAAACTTCAATTTGGGCATGTTTCCCTTTGAAGCTACTCTTGTGGAATCTTATTCAGACCATGCATTTAAGTTATTCATGTATAATTTTATTTTCTTTCACAAATGCACCAGTAATCTAATTCTCGGTTTCAAGCTTTAGAAAATTGTTAATCGTAGATGTACCTTTAATTCAACTTTTGACGTTTTTGCTTTCCTGCTCTTGATGTCATGGTTCACTTTCTTTGCTATCCTGTCAGTATAGCGCACATCTCATTTGTCGTGTTTGTTTTTCCTTCCATATGCAACATCACTATTTTTGCGAAACCTCATTAAATTATAAATGATTTTTGCACAATCCTTTTTTTCTTGAATCATTTTAAAATAAGTTCACCTCTTACATGCTTCCCTTTCTGTTTAGGACTATATCATTATTTCCTAGCTGAATAAAATTGTGATGACACAATCCAGTCAAATTTAATGATGATTTTGCTACTTCTTAAAATAATGGAATTCTGTTCCACAGATTTTTCTTTGTTAGAGCTGGAATGATGGGATGGCTACTTATCAATCTCTCTGTCCTGGCAAAATGTGTTCAGGATTCCAACTTGAGCCAATCAATGATTCTCTACCAACTATTCTGTGTGGTAATTTGGTACTTTCATGTTTCTAAACACATTTACTATGCAATTGTTAATTTTTCTTTCATAATTTACTTGTTCATATATTTATTTTGTTTACATCTTGTTTCAGTTGTACATTCTGGACTACTTTTTTTATGAAGAGTACATCACCTCCACGTAAGTATATTATCTATTTCTCTCAAAACAAACACCCAACTCAACAAACCTGGTTTATTCATGTAATGCAATTGCAACATTCTCACATCAGAATATATTTGATATTCTACTATGCTAACCCGCCTGCCCCTTCATGGCGAAGCATTTTGTTTACTATTGTTTTAGTGTTAGAATACTCTTCGTTCTTACTTTAACTACTCCATAATCTAATAATTTATTTGAGAGTGGGCAGTGATTCATGGTACGAATTTGATGCAATTCCTAATAACTGAGGTATATATGTTCAT
The DNA here is from genome assembly GCA_036172215.1 of Camellia granthamiana. NCBI lineage: Eukaryota > Viridiplantae > Streptophyta > Magnoliopsida > Ericales > Theaceae > Camellia > Camellia granthamiana. Next base: position 62,191,549 of record CM069912.1, read on the forward strand.
ATGAGTTGTTTTTTTTCTTTTTACTTTTATTTATCTATTTATTGTTCAATGTGTGTTTGTTAGTGCTCCTTATTTCGGGTTGTACTGAAACTGATATTGCATGACCATGTGTGCAGTATATGAATTGATTTGAATCTGGTTTTGTGGGTTTCTCAACTATAGTCCATCTACATGAGATACATACTTCTATGCTGAGCTCTTCCAAAAAAAAATAAAAAAATAAAAAATTAAAAAAAAATAAAAAATACTTCTATGCTGAGAATTATTGGTACTTACTGCATGACCATGTGTGCATTAATATGAATTGATTTGAATCTGGCTTTGTGTTTTTTTCAACTATAGTCTATCTACATGAGATTTATATCTCTATGCTGAGAATCATTGGTACTTCACATCTCAATGTCTGTTTTTTATTTACTTCTGATATAACAGTTAATAATGTTACTGCGTGCACCCGCCATCGTTGTCTTCTTCACTCTTACTCCTATTTCCATTTTGTTTTCGGGAATATGTTAATTTTATCATTCTAATATGATTGCTTTTGCAAATCTGACCTTTTGTATGTGGTTATCTTTGGCAGATGGGATTGAATTGAAAAGTAAGGCAGTGGATGGTGCTATTTTTGAGTTGGTGTTGGCAGTGAAGGGGGAGTATTATTGAGAATGGGGTTCGGGGTTGAGAGCACCAACACGAAATATTGAGAAAGGGGTTTTCCGTTGAGAGCACCAACACGAAATTTTCCATCCAAATTTGGATAGATGTTGGTTGTTGAGGCAGATTGGGAAAAAATTGGAATGTTAGGGACCAACCAAAGTGGGAAAACTTTAAAGGCCAAAGTGGGAAAAGATTGAACTTTAGGAGGCGTAATTTATCCAATAATAAGTTATAATGCCACATGGTTGCTGATGTGGCATATTAATAGACGGACGTTAGCTATTAGAGTTGAATAATGAATGAGTTGAGAAAAATTGTGGCTTTGTGTGCAGGGTTGTGGCCCATGTTCTTCTATTGAAAATTCTTTTCTTCTTTAATCTTAGTTCTTTTCTTTCGGAACTATTCTCCATATTTTTTGGTTTTGAATCAATTAAAAAATAGGATTGAATTGAAAAGTAATCCAAAAAAAATTGAAAACTCACTAGCGAGAGACGTAATGTGCTCAGCGGAGCATGAAAGTGGCCCTCGCCGGAGAATTCTGTTCTTAGGGGGCCGCTCTTTTAAACTCGAAGAGATTGAGGAGGATCGGATTGGGCGTCACTAGTTGTCAATTGTGGAGCAAGGGCAAGGTCTTCGAAGGACAATCATCCTTGCGGGTTTTGAAGTAGTTTGGCTTGTTGCGAGGCTCCGGAAGGCTTCATGAGATGTCGGCCGGTTGGCCTATCTAGGAAGACTTATTAGGGGCTGTCAGACGGTGGCAATATGGGTCCGAGGCGAGGAGAATGGTGGGTTGTCGGTGCGGATTGTGGCCACGATAGGAAGCAAAAGGGAGCAGATTTTCCTCCCAGATTCTAGTTTTGGGGATGGGTGGGAGGGGCTTGCACTAGTTATTGAAGGCTTTGGCTTTGGGGATGGTTGGGCTAAGGCTAGAAGGGTATTGAAGCATGAGGTGGTAACAGAGGGAGTGCCCCTAACGAGGCTGGTCGACTCTCAGTCAAATGAGCGTAATGATGTGGTGGTTACAGGGGAGGAGAAGGGGGTTGGCTTCGGTTACTTGATAGGGCCTTGGTGGGAAGGGTGGGAAAGGAAGGTGAGAAGGGGCTAGGGATTTCTTCTGTCACCAACTGGGTGCACCGCTGGTGGAGAGCATCGGGGAAAGTGGAGGTGTCGAGCATTGGAGGCCAATACTTCTTGTTTGTCTTCCCCTCGAGACGAGAAGCAGTGTCAGTGCTGCGACGGAAGTGGACTCTTATTGGGTGTGATCTTGTTTTGGAATGGTGGTCACCTATTGCTTTCTGTGCCTGACGAAAGACAATGATGTCGGCACATGGTCAATGGATTCAAGTTCTAGGCTTACCTATTCATCTTCGTGGGTTAGCGACGTATCGAGCCATTAGGGAACGGGTGTGGCGGTTTTTTGGAGGTGGACGAGACGATGGATCTCCTGGGTTGTGTTCGTTTGAAGGTTCGAGGGTTGTTAGAAGGCTTCCCCCCACGGATTTTAGTCTAGTGGGGCTCCTGGCGATTTTCATTGCCTGTCTGGTCGGAGATAGGGCTGATGGTGGAATCTACTTCTCGGACGGTAGTAACGTGGCGTGGGAGTGCAACAGCAAAGGAAGGTGCAGATTTGGTGCAGCATGATTGACGAATCTGGCGGAGATTTGGGGATCGTCCAACTGTGAAGAGATTTGGGGGCAAGAAATGGGGAAATCCACGTGCTACGTATCAGGGAAGAAGCTCAGCATTTGCAAGGAAGGCCAAGGGAAGGACTCTGGGTCTAGGCCCAGTGGAACATAATGCTACGGCCCAAGCTGAGTCTTTTAAGAGTCAAGTGGTGGAGAGGGCCCAGTTGGGCCTAACTTTGATAAAGCCCAAGGATCATTTGGTCTCATTGGTAGTTTTTGAGGCTGGGTTGCATCATAGGCCTAATGGGGCAAGTTCTCATCTAACGGGTTAGGTGATGGACCCCCCAGTGCGACGGGTCTTTGAAGTTCTGCATCATGACGTAGGTTTGGGTCCGTCGGCTATGGATTAGCCTGCTTGCGTGTCGGGTGAAGTATTAACGGAAAAGGAAGTAGGGCCATCGATGAGGAAGTCAGATGGGTCGATGGCAAGGCCTGGGTCTAGATCATCGGAGATGTCAAGTAGCTTGCACGTAGTTTCAAGGGTTGCGAAGCAACTAGAGTAGGTGGTATCAACTTAAGGTCTTCAGCTAGTGGTGCGCTATTAGTTGAACAGTGATGTGCTGGAATCTGGGTATCCTCTAGAGGCCGACGGCTACAGCTTTTGGTTTGAATTTTCATCCTTCAGAGACAAGGAAGTGCCATCTGGATTGGAGCCGTGTGGTGGGTTGTCGTGGGCTGATAGAGCTGCTTTTGATACTGAGGAAGGACTGACTCCCTTGTCGCCGATGGTGGTACAACCAATGGGTGTGGAGATTGGTGCACAGGGGGTCTTTACAGGTCCGAATCTGAAGCTGTCTCGCAATGGTGCAGAGCTAGGTAGGAATGGGGCACGTTCGGCTGAGGAAGTTTCGGATTAGGTGTTGGAACAAATTAGTGAGGTTAGTCGGTTATTGGGCCTGTCTTTTGAAGGGCATGAGCTGTGTTTATTCTTAGCGGTGGAGGAATCGTGGCGGAAAGGGACTCATAGTAAGGAAGGGGTCAAACCAACAGAAACCAGTCGGAAAGGGAACCGGAAGCTTAAGAATCTCGCATGTTTCATTAATTATGAACACGGAGGGTCAAAGGTGGGATGTGACTCTCGAAGGGCATGAGGAAGAAGCGCTGCGTTTATTCTCAACGGTGGAGGAATCGTGGCGGAAAAGGAACTCCTAGTAAGGAGGGGGTCAAACCAACTGAAACCAATCGGAAAGGGAACCGGAAGCTTAAGAATCTCGCATGTTCCATTAATTATGAACACGGAGGGTCAAAGGTGGGATGTGACTCTCAGAGAACTCGTGGGGGACTAATGTTGAAATGAGACTAAAAATTCTTTCTTGGAATGTGCGGGGTTTGAATGATAGGGACAGAAGGATGGCAGTGAAAGCGGTTTTGCATGGTGCGAAAGCTGATGTGGTATGCTTATAGGAGACAAAGATGGAAGTGTTAGGGAAGGCGGTGGTGCGCGATATTTAGGGAGGACGGTTTGTGGAGTGGTTCCATTTGCCAGCTACCAGTACAGCAGGAGGGATACTTTTTTGTTGAGATTCCAGGGTAATTGTGAAGGAGGAGGAGGAGGAGGAGGAGGAGGAGGTGGTGGGCGGTTTCTCTATGTCTTGTCTGTTTCGGTGTGTGGAGGATCAATTTTGGTGGGTGTTTACTGGGGTATATGGTCCGGTGCGGAATGCCGACCGAGGCGAGTTCTTGGCTGAGTTAGAAAATGTGGCTTTTCATTGGTCAGAGCCTTGGTGCATGGGGGGTGATTTTAATATGGTGCGGTGGCCGACAAAAAAGGTAGGGAGCACTAGGGGGTTGTAGTGGATGCGGTCTTTCTGTTCCGTTGTTGATGAGGTGCAGTTGATATATTTGCCTCTTCAGAGGGGAGTTTCACTTGGTCGAATGGGCAAAGTTTGTCGTGGATTGATCGATTTTTGATTTCTGGAGGTTGGGAGAAGCATTTTTCGGATGTTACTCAGATTCGACTACCTCGCTTAGTGTCGGATCATTGGCGTATTTTACTTGACAGTGGTAGGGTTTAAAGGGGCCCCACACCTTTTCGTTTTGAGAATATGTGGCTACACTCGGATGGCTTCTTGGAGAGGGTCTGAGGATGGTGGACTAGTTACGTGGTCATAGGTTCGCCTAGTTGTATGTTGGCTCAGAAATTGAAACTGCTTAAAAGGGATCTCTTAAAAGGGATCTGAAAGGATGGAATAAAAAGGTGTTTGGCTGTTTAGAGGGCCAAAAGGCGGAGGTGGTGTCTTTACTTCAGTCTTTGGATGAGATAGAGGTTAATTGGGGCTTGTCGCCTGATGACGTTACTAGCGAGGAGGCAGCTAGACAAGATTGTCTGTATCTCTCGTATGGAGGAGGTGTGCTTCAGGCAGAAATCCCGGTGTTTGTGGCTAAAGGATGGGGATCAGAATACAAAGTTCTTCCATTGGATGGCGAACGCACATCGTCGGGTGAATCAAATTAGCAAGTTGCGGGTGGAGGGTCGAGATCTAGACACGGAAGAGGAGATTGAGGAGGGGATTGTGGCTTTTTATCAGCATTTGTTTTGGCGGCAAATAGGGGAGTGGCGGCTACGAATGGCAGGGGTTCAGTTTGATATGATTTTGGAGGAGGATGGGCGGCTTTGGAGTGCCCTATTACAGAGGAAGAGGTGTCTAGGGGCTTTACAGGCGATGTGTGGGGATAAGGCGCCAGGTCTGAATGGCTTTACCATGGCATTTTTTCAGCATTATTGGAGTGTGGTTAAGACGGATGTGATGGAAACTTTGGAGGCTTTCTTTCTGTCGGGCCAGTTTGAGAAGAGTTTTAATGCGACTTTCTTGGCTTTGATTCCTAAGAAAGAGGGGGGAGGGGGGACAGAGGATATTCGGGATTTTAGGCCTATTACTCTGCTTGGAAGTGTGTATAAGCTTTTAGCTAAAGTCTTGGCAAATAGGCTTTGAGGGGTTTTGCAGGCAGTGGTGTCTAAGTCCTAAAATGCTTTTGTGGGGGGTTGCCAGATTCTGGATGCAGTGTTGGTGGCAAATGAGTGTGTGGATTTTGGACATTGAGAAGGCTTATGATAATGTTCGGTAGGAGTTTCTTCTGTATATTTTGGAGCGCATGGGGTTTGGAGAGACTTGGTGTACGTGGATTCAGTTTTGCATTTCTACTGTGCGGATGTTTGGTGTATGCCAGTGGGTTTTTTTTCTGACCTATAGAGGCCTTCGTCAAGGGGATTCTCTGTCTCCATTGCTGTTTATTTTAGTGATGGAGGCATTGAGTAGATTGGTGGATAGGGTTGTTCTTGAGGGTTTATTGGAGGGCTTTTTAGTAGGTCCTCTCATGGAGGTGCCTATTTGTGTTTCCCATTTGTTGTATGTTGATGATGCTTTGATTTTTTATGGGGCCGTAGCGGAGCATGTGGGTTATTTGAGATGTGTTTTGTTATGTTTTGAGGCAGTTTTAGGCCTTCGGGTGAATTTGAGGAAGTCAAAAATGATTCCGGTGGGGAAGGTGGAAAATTTGTCAGTGTTAGCGGTGGTGTTAGGCTGTAAGGAGTCGGCTTTGCAGGCTACCTATTTGGGTTTGCTGTTAGGGCAACGTTTAAGGCTCAAGGGCTGTGGGATGGAGTGGTGGAGCGAATTCAGCGCCAATTGGCGGTTGGAAGAGGTAATATCTTTCGAAAGGGGATAGGTTGACTTTGATCAAGAGTGTGTTGAGTAGCATTCCGATGTATTTTATGTCTTTACATGTTATTTCAGTATTGGTGGCACGGCGGATGGAGAAGCTTCAGCGAGATTTTCTGTGGGGCGGTTGGGGGAAGAACATGTGTTAGCAAAACCAAGTTTGACTAGCTGTTTATGGTTACGAAGGGGATACTTACGGTTGGCAAGATTAGAGTCGTTAGAAGTAGAAGGAGCAGCAGTAAGGGCAGAGACAACCGGTGGAGAAAGAGCTTTGCAACGAGAATAGACTAACAACAGATGAGGAGAAGGGGAAGGAGAAGGAGAAGGAGCAAGAGGGGGTGTAGGAGGAGAAAAAGGAACAAGCTCATGAGGAACAGTAGAGATATACTCATTAGAAGAGACCTCAGAGGGAAATGGATCAATGTGAACCAAGTCATCTTTAGAAACCGGAGTAGTGATAGGAGCAAGATGAAAGTAAGATAGACGTTCAAGAAAGGCAACACAGCAGGAGACATAAGGCGATGAGAAACAAGGTTGTAACAGCGATAGCCTTTCAAAGTAAGATTGTAACCCAAAAAGACACATAGGACAAACCGAGCACTAAGTTTAGTCATATATTTGCGGGGAAGAAGTACAAAACAAGCAGACCCAAAAAACACGAAGGAGGGAATAATTGGGAAGTTAAGAAAACAAAGCCTTGTAAGGAGACTGACCAGAGAGAAGGGGAGTACACAAATGATTGTGAAGAAAAGCAGTAGTAAGAACTGCTTGTCCTCAAAATGGAGTTGGAACAGAGGTAGAGAGAAGAAGAGACCTAGCAGTTTCAAGGAAATGACGGTGTTTACGCTCAGCTCGACCATTTTTAGCGAATGTATCATACCCAAGGTGGCCAAATACTCACAAAACTCAGTTTTAAAATATTCCCTACCCAAAGTAGAGCGCAACATTTTAATAGTAGACTCAAATTGTGTAGTGACCATAGGCTGAATAATACAATCTATCTAGTAGAAGTTAGATTTATGAGTCATAAGATAAACCCAAGTCTAGCAAGTGTAATCATTGACAAAAGGAACATAGTAAGCAAAACCCCTTTTAGTGAGAATAGGAGAAGGTCCCCATACATCAGTATGCACAAGAGAAAATGGGGTAACAGAAGTAGAAGTACTTTTATTAAATGGTAATGCTATCATTTTGGCAAGTTTACACCCTTGACATTCGGTAATTTGACTAGGAGAGACTTTACCTAACAATCTTGATTGAGCTAATGACCGTAAACGGTCAATAGACAAATGACCGAATCTAGAATGCTACAGATAAAAGAGACTTGATTGAAAATCTAACTGAAAAGATGGAAAAAGCAACTGGAGAGGTGGATAGAGGGAGATGCAAGCTTTCCACCACATAGAGGTTCCCAACTCTACGATCTGTCCCAATTTGCTTCTTGGACTGCCAATCTTGCACAGAACAGACAGAAGAAGAATAGATAACATCATAAATGGAAGTATCAAGCTGACTAATAGAGAGTAAAAATGGTAGATGGTATAGTGACAGCAGACATAGTAGAGGGTAGAACAGACTCAACAGATAAGACATGCATATCAGAACCTAGGGCTGAGCAAGAAATCCGTGAAATCCGTAATCCGATTCAGTCCAGTCCAATCCGATAGGTTTGGATTGATTTTTTGAATCCGTGATTCGGTTCCGGATTGAAGAGTTAAAAATCCGTAGTCCACGGATCGGTTCCGGATTGAACCCCACGGTTCCAGATTGAAACCGATCCGGACTGTATACTGCCAATGGTTCTGACAGAACCATTGGCAGTAGTAACAATAATAGGAAAGGGAGGAGAATAACAGTTATGAAGTAAGGAGAGATGGGGAGTCATATGATGAGAAGCACTAGAGTAAAAAATCCAAGCTGAAGGGGAAATACCTGACAAAGAGCCATGCAAACCTGAATGAAGAGAGGTGAGGGGGGAAACAGATAAGGATGGTTAGGAGGTAGACAAGATATGCTGAAGCTGAGCAATTTGAGCACTCAAGGAAGTCAAGTCAGGATTTGGAGCCAGAGCAGATGTAGTATAAGCGGCTGGAGGTCGAATGATACTTTGAGTACGAGCTCGGAACTGTGACTGAGACAATTGAGAAGACGCACGGCCCTTCTTGGGACAATTGTACTTCTAATGGCCCATTTGATGGTAGAAAGCACACTCATCTGAAGCCAAGGGCCCTTTCTTGGGTTTTGTAGTGGCTTGAAGCTGAGGAGGTAGGGCTGATAGTAGTGGAGGTTGGGTAGGAGCCAAGAAGACTGATGGAGACCGAGTCTGACTGGCTGTCTTAAGATAGGTTTCCTTGGAGAGGAGTTCACGAAAAATAGTATCCACAGAAGGAAGGGGAGACAAGTGAAGGATGCCACCACGGATAGCCTCGTACCGAAGGGAGAGAGTCGTTAAGAACTGCACTAAACGACCCTCCTCTCAAAATTGAATGTAGGCATTGAGTACCTTAAGACCAGACGGTTCCATGAAAGCAAGTTGATCCCAAAGTCCCGTCATCTCAATGTAGAAATCCTGAATAGACCGATCTTGCTGACGAGCACGCTGAATAGCTGTTTCCAACTCATACTGTTTGGCAACATGGGACTGCTGATAAACCCCTTGTAAATAGTCCTATACCTCCTTAGCAGTAGTGCATTTGGAGAACATCATCCCAATACGATCATTCACAACATTATGAAACCAAGTAAGAACTTGGGCATTATCACAATCTTAAGTGTCACAAGCAGCCTAATATCCATCCTGTTTGGGATTTGATGGACGAAAAACAGAACCAGAAACATATCCCCATTTTTTTCGACTAAGCAATTTTTTTTTCATAACACTAGACCAATAAGCATAATTGGCTCCAATAAGTTTTCAAGTGATAGAGTGAATCTTATTATTTGACATGGTGCCAATATGTAAATAAAAACTATAAAGGCCTAAATGAAAAATATAATAACCAGAGGACGTCAAAATATAAGACCTAAGAGAGATGGAAGAGGAATTAGAGAGAGAAGATGAGCCACGAGTAGTCGGAGCATTGAGATGAAGGGACCAAATAGGTTGCTAACCAATAAGAGAGGTAGGAGTCAGCGATGGCAAGCTGGAGAGAGAACAACGAGCGAAAATCAAAATCGACTTCGACTTTTAGATTCAAGGTTGAAGTCGTGAAGCAAAACAAATGCGAGTTGACGAGTCACGACTTTGAGCACACCAGAATGAGTCAATCGAACTAGGAGAGGGATAAAGTAGGGCAACTAGGGTTTCGAACTAGACTCGTGAACCAAAGAGAGAGATATTTGCAAAAAATCAGAGGCCTTCTAGGGTATTGAACTAGACTCGCGACTTCTGAGATGGGTCGCGAGTTTCAGAGATACGAACAAGGGTCACGATTCAGAGAGGAGCTCTGATACCATGTAAGTTTCTAAATATTTCTGTATATTCGAATGAATCAATGATACAAAGATTACATCACTTATATAGAACTCTAATCCATAAGACAAAAAAAGAAATATGAATTACGCATAATATTTACACAATCACAATCATTTTAAATTCCTAAAATACAATATAGGCAATATAGGCAATATATTCTCACAATCATATCATTGAAAACTAGTGCTTGAAAGCATAGTTGTCAAATCGGGATTCAAATCGTGAATCATAAAGATTCAGTTGCTTTTTCTAAATTACATAAAAAAACATATTTATACACTTAGATATTATAAATATGAAATATTTAGACTTAAAAGTAATGAAAATGTTATTTTACATGATGATTACGTGGTCTAAATAGGTAAGACACTTCTATGGCAAGAGATGTGGCTCCAAGTCCTCTTCTCTTCCAATAATCTACCGGCACCCACATAGGCTAATGCACTATTGGTTACCACTTGAACCACATTTTCTTCCCCAATTTCATTCACAATGTCATCAAGCATCTCAAATAATTTCATAGAATTTTTAATTGCACCGGAGGTGCCTATTGATTTAATAAACACCGTTTCACTTGGACTATTAACAAGGAAATTAGTAAGAGAGCGAGACTTTCCATCGGTCCATCCATCGGACATTATAGTGCAACCCGTCTTCTTCCATTCCTTCCTATACACTTCCAAACTTGCATTCACATGATCAATCTCTTTTTTCAAAAAAGATACTCTCACTTCATGATAACTAAGTGGTTTCAATCCCACACCATACTCACCAACCGACTTCAACATCTTTTTAAACAAGGGGCTTTTCACTAAATTAAAAGCCAATGCGTGCCCATAAATGACTCTACAAATATCTCTAATCACGGGCTCCCTTTGCTTTACCACTTGATTCACACTTTGTTGCTTTGCCCTCCCCTTTGTGACATATGCATCCATAGTTCCCCCTTTACTTTTCCCCTCAACATTTTTTTCTTCAAAACAATCAACATCTATAATATTGTCTTGTTTTTTTCCACTAAACAGTTGTGAAAACATATTCATAATATCTTCAGAAACTTGACTACAAGCACCAACATTATCATGAGTTCCGGCTAAATGATTTTTCATTCGAATCACCCCACCCCAGTAATCTTTTCCGCAATAATTACATCTCAAATGCATTCTATTGTCATCTTTGACACGGGTACAATGGTCCCATGTTGGATCTTGTTTTCCACTTTTTTTTCCCTTTTCATATTTTTCTTATCTATCAAAGAAAGCAAAATATTTTTCTAATGTCCCAGCACAGTAGTAGCTTCAATACTACAGTCCACAGTAGACAACAACAATAATAAAGTAATGGAAAAGTTTAAAGTCAATATAGCATTTTATAATATCTATAAGGTTTGTCTGTTAGTAGCTCAAACAAAGTTGCAGACCCAAGAAGAGGACAAACTTTAATAAAGTTTTGTGCAAGTTAAAGACAAGAAGGACTATGAAGCATATTTCTGCAGCAAGGGGCTACCAAATAGTGAGAAGAAGGACCACGAGCACTGCATCGAACAGAGAGAAGGAGAGTTTTTTTCTAGGGTTTTGTCTTTTGGGAGTAAAAAGAGACAATGGGTTGGCTTTGTTGAACCGTCGTTTGGTCTTTGAAGACTAGGCGACCCATCGTCTGCTAAGAAAAAGAAAAAAAATTGGGCCAAAAATCGAATTTTCTTCATTCGGGTCCGAGAAATCTGAGTTGACCCGCGACTGTCATGAATCATAGGATTCAGCGATTTAGTGATTTGTATCGTGAATTGATTGATTTAGCTCCGATTCTGTGCCATTTGCGATTCCATCTACTTGTTCGAATCGATCTCCAAGTGTATCGAACCGAATCATACGATTTGAATCATGAATCGTACAATCTCCAGGTGTATCGAACGGAATCATACGATTTGAATCACGAATCGTACGATTCTAACAACAGAGATGGAAATCCTAATCACACATTAGAAACCACCTTGTCTTTATTGTTGAGTTAATTCGATGTGAATCTATCACCTGGAACTTACATTGCAGTCTATTTGCAAAGGGAAGAAGCAATATGCCACTTCAAACCATTGCAATGTGGCTAATAGCTTATTTCAATTTACTCATTTGGACGTAGATACTAATAACAAGTCCAATCTTGGTTTTCTTTGAGGAAAAATTGTTGAGAAGTCCATTTCTAAGGGGCGTATGGCATCAGGTCCAATAATTGTTTTGTTTTAGTTGTGAGGACATAATTAATGAAATTGTTTTGAAGGATAATTTTTTCCATTTTTTACCCGCTACTTCCAGACTACCGGAAAAGTCAGTGGAATTGGCCGCCATCGCTGCCAGCGGCTGGTGGTGGCAGCCAGTGATGGCTGATGGTATTGGTGGTGATATGAACAAATAGGTGACACTAGACAGTCAGGTGGACAAATAGGTGGCGTGAATAGATAGGTGGAATAGTGAACAAATAGACAGATAGGTAGGAAGGGGTAATGGTCTTTCAAATTGTTGTTGTCCTTCTGCCCCAAAAGAATAGAGTTTGGTACTATTGCCCTAAAAGTTTAAAAAATAGATTTATGGCCCGAGTGCCCTTTCTTTTACTTAATAGAACAAAAATAAAGAAACATAGATCTATACAACAACTCCCTATTCTGTAAGACCTCTAAGATTTACCATCTCTCATTTCTTTACAAATTATAGAACATATGGAGTTTCGAAAATGGCTAAATATGGCATTCCAACAAAAATATATTATCTTGTGATCTAGGTTATGTGTACCATTTTGCTACAATATACACAATTTTGCTATCCTATCAGGATCGCATCAGTTGTGACAGAAGGGTGATTGTAGGAATAGATGTTAAATAGGTTACAGAAGGGTGGTTGTAAGAATGGAAGTTAAATGGGTTCACTGTTTTGAACATACTACACCAAGGGCACTGGCAAAAAAACAAAAATTACACACAAAAGTAGATCACATTTCAATAACAAAAAGGGGCACTATTGAACAAAAGCGTGTTGAGATTAGGAGATAAGACAAGTACGGAAGGTTTATGACCAAGACCTCATTGTATATATTATGACAAGTTACTTTCAAGCTTTGTTGTTAGAATCGTACGATTTGCAATTTGAATCGTACGATTCGGTTTGATACACCTGGAGATTGATTTGAACAGGTAGATGGAATCACAAATGGCACAGAATCGCAGCCGAATCGATTGATTCATGATACGAATCACTGAATCATTGAATCGTACGATTCATGACAGTCGCGGGTCGACCCAGATTTCTAGGACCCGAATGAAGAAAATTCGATTTTTGGCCCAATTTTTTTGCTTTTTCTTGGCAGACGATGGATTGCCTGGCCTTCTAAGACCAAACGACAGTCCAACAAAGTTGATCTATTGTCTCTTTTTACTTCCAAAAGACAAAACCCTAGAAAAATTCTCCTTTCTGTTCAATGCAGTGCTCGTGGTCCTTCTTCTCATTGTTTGGTGGCCCCTTACTGTAGGAATATGCTTCGTAGTCCTTCTTGTCTTCAACTTGCACAAAGCTTTATTAAAGTTTGTCCTCTTCTTGGGTCTCCAACTTTGTTTGAGCTACTAACAGACAAACCTCATAGGTATTATAACATGCTATATTGACTTTAAACTTTTCCATTGCTTTATTGTTGTTGTTGTCTACTGTGGACTGTAGTATTAAAGCTGTTGCTGTGATGGGACATTAGAAAAATATTTTGCTTTCTTTGATGGATAAGAAAAATATGAAAAGGAAAAAAAAATGGTGGGAAACAAGATCCGACATGGGACCATTGTACCCGTGTCAAAGATGACAATAGAATGCATTTGAGACGTAATTATTGTGGAAAAGATTACTGGGGTGGGGTGATTCGAATGAAAAATCATTTAGCCGGAACTCATGATAATGTTGGTGCTTGTAGTCAAGTTTCTGAAGATATTATGAATATGTTTTCACAACTGTTTAGTGGAAAAAAACAAGACAATATTATAGATGTTGATTGTTTTGAAGAAAAAAATGTTGAGGGGAAAAGTAAAGGGGGAACTATGGATGCATATGTCACAAAGGGGAGGGCAAAGCAACAAAATGTGAATCAAGTGGTAAAGCAAAGGGAGCCCGTGATTAGAGATATTTGTAGAGTCATTTATGGGCATGCATTGGCTTTTAATTTAGTGAAAAGCCCCTTGTTTAAAAAGATGTTGAAGTCGGTTGGTGAGTATGGTGTGGGATTGAAACCACTTAGTTATCATGAAGTGAGAGTATCTTTTTTGAAAAAAGAGATTGATCATGTGAATGCAAGTTTGGAAGTGTATAGGAAGGAATGGAAGAAGACGGGTTGCACTATAATGTCCGATGGATGGACCGATGGAAAGTCTCGCTCTCTTACTAATTTCCTTATTAATAGTCCAAGTGAAACGGTGTTTATTAAATCAATAGGCACCTCCGGTGCAATTAAAAATTCTATGAAATTATTTGAGATGCTTGATGACATTGTGAATGAAATTGGGGAAGAAAATGTGGTTCAAGTGGTAATCGATAGTGCATCGGCCTATGTGGGTGCCAGTAAATTATTGGAAGAGAAGAGGACTAAATTGTTTTGGTCCCCATGTGCAGCACCTTGCCTTGACTTAATGTTAAGTGACATAGGTGAGTTGACGGTTTTCGAAGATACATTAATTAAAGCCAAGGAAATCGCTGTGTACATTTATAGGCATGCTTGGGTGCTTGATTTGTTCAGAAAATTTACAAAGAATAGGGAGTTGACAAGACCCACGGTTACTAGATTTGCCACCGCCTTCCTTACTTTAAAAAGTTTCCAAGACAGAAAGCTCCAACCCAGAGCTATGTTTGCATCGGAAAAGTGGGCTAGAAGCACCTATTCTACATCTGTTAATGCAAAAAAGGCACAAGGAACAATCTTGGGAGATGCTAGATTTTGGAAAGCAATCAAGTATTGCTTGAAGCGTGTGCTCCCTTTGGTGAAAATCTTGAGGCTTGTGAATGGTGATGCAAAGCCGGCAATGGGATTTATTTATGAAGCTATGGATAGAATGAATGAAGAAATTGCTTCAAACTTGAACCATGTAAGGGGTAGATATAAGTGCATTTGGGAAATTATTGATACTAGATGGGATTTACAACTCCATAGGCCTTTTCATGCGGCGACATATTACCCTAATCCGATGTAAGTTTTTTTACTCTTATTGTCTAATTATTTGTGTTGTGTGACTTATATACAAAATGTGTAATGGAATTTATTTATGAAGTTATCTTTCTTTCTAGGTTTCATTATCAAGAAAACTTCACTGCAGATACGGAGGTGAAAATTGGTTTATTTAAAACCATTGAGAGGATGTATCCGGATATAGAGGATCAAGTGAAGGTTAATGAGCAATTAGAAAAGTTCAAGAAGGCCGAGGGTATGTTTGGTATGAGCATGGCCATCTTGACAAGGGACAAGGAACAACCTGGTAAATTTTTTGATTATGAAATTGTATATTCACAATTTCACAACAATTATATTGGCATGCATTATTTTCTAACATCTCTTTATCATTTAATTACAGCTCTATGGTGGGAAAGTTATGGAGAAGAGTGCAAAGAGCTTCAAAAGCTAGCTATTAGAGTGCTAAGCCTTACTTGTAGTGCCACCAGGTGTGAGAGAAATTGGAGCACTTTTGATCATGTGCACTCGAAGAAAAGAAACTGGTTGGAGCAACAACGGTTGAATGCTTTGGTTTTTGTGAAGTATAACATTCAACTTGAGTTGAGGCAAATTAAGAGACAAGAAAGGGGTGAGACTTATGATCCTATTTATTTATCGGATATGGAATCCGATGATGAATGGATTACCGAGAAAGAGGATCCATGTCTACCCGAAGATCATTCATGGATGGACATCCAAGAGTGCTTCAAAGATGATAAAGGAGCAACAAGTAGCAAAAAGAGAAAAAGAGGTATAATTCTATATTTTGAATAAGTTAATTTCAAAGATTTAGTTTCTATATTTTCACCTTTACTTGCTCATTCATAACCTTATTTATTTTTATTAATGTAGAACCAAGAAATTTAAATGCCGCTGATAGAGGAAAAAGAAAAGTATTTGAAGATGATGATGAATTTGGAGAAGAGGAAGAGGAAGAAGAGTTTGATGAAGTGACTATGGTAGATGATGATGAAGAGGATGACTCTGATATTGACCTTGGAGGTGATGAAGATTGAAATGAAGAAATGAAGGCTTTTTGGAATTTTTAACTTTGTCTAATCTAACTTTTGTTTTGTACGGTCTCTTTTTGACACAAGTTACTTTACAAGTATAGATTAGAGTTTTGAAAAGTTTAGAACTTGTTAAGTTGTGAACCTTATTCATGATCATACATTCATAGAATTATATTATGATGAATGTGGATTGCCATACATATATGATGTGATGTGAATTTACATAAAATATATCATAAATACATAAATATAATATAGGATGATAGATCACGGTGGGGCTTGGATCCACATCTCTTGCCATAGAAGTGTCTTACCTATTTAGACCACGTGATCATCATGTAAAATAATATTTTGGTTACTTTAAGTCTAAATATTTTATATTTATAATATCTAAGTGTATAAATATGTTTTTTTTTATGTAATTGAAAAAAAGTAATTGAATCATTACGATTTACGATTCGATTCGATTCGCTTCAGAATCCGGTACATGGCCATTTCGATTAATAATTCGAATCCCGATTTGACAACTATGATTTCCATAATTCTATATTGTACCCTGAAGATATAACCGTTGAAGTGACACTGTTAATTTAATTGTTTCTTGTCTTAAAACTTTTGGATGACCAGTTAGTTTTTTCCTTTATGATAGGGTTGGTGGCTTTTGAGTAACAAGGTGGTGCTAACAACAGCTGCATTGTTTTTCTGATTGGGTAAATGTCTTTCAGCATACTCAAGTATTCTGATTAAGTTCCTTCTTTTTTTCCCGTCTTTGCAATTTGGTAACTATTTTTTTGGTTTTACTTCATGACTTCTAAGGGTGTTTTGTTTGTTTGTTTTAATGGTGAAGGTATCGAGTTTTTAGAGGTGCTAAAAAGCAGAAGCATGTATTCAAAAAGAACCCCAAAGCACCAATATGGGGTATGCCTCCAAAAGTTATTGGGGGGAAGTTGCTTGCTTCTGGTTATTGGTAAGGGTTTCATCTAATTAAATTCTTCTCATTCATCTTCCTCTAAAAAAACAATGGAAAGAAGGAATCAACAAAAAAAAAAAAAATTTGAAAACTGTTTGCATGACAATGATATAATCTATGAAGCACAGACACGGGACATGGGACACGGCGATTTCAAAAAAATGGAGACATGAACACGGCGGGAGACAATGTAGTTTTTTATATATATGTTATGTGTTTGCTATGTGGATTAATATTATGTTACCAAACAATCAAAATTAATAAAAGCTAATATTCATTCAATGTATATATAAAAACCACTACATTTAAACATTATAAACATATTTCCTATAAATTATAAACATTATTTAAAGAAAAAATTAAACATTTAATAAAAATAAATTTATAAAGAAAAAAAAATTAAATTAAACTAAAATATACAATATATAGATATCTAATCAGGAAAAAAGAAAAGAATAAAAAGAAAGAGGGCGAGAGATAGAGAGGCAAAAAGAAAAGAGAGAGAGAGTGAGAGAGAGAGAGAGAGACGAGAGATAAGAGAGACTTACCAGGTCAAGATGAGATGGAGATCGACAAGAACCGGAGCCTCGATGGAGATGGAGATCGCGACTAGAACAACAATGGAGATGGCGATTGCGACTGGAGAGATCGATTGACTGAACAAGTTCTCTCGTCTTTCTGTTTTTTTTTTTCCTTCTGATTTAGGATTTAGGTCTTCTCCTCTTGCTGTGTCCCATACAAAAAAATAATAATAAAATTAAAGGGATAGGCCATACATGTCCCCGGCATGTCCTTGTGTTTGACATCGTTACGACGCCTATTTTGAAGTGTCCGTACTTCATAGGATGCAATTATCATTACTTATTAATTGTTTATTGGCCAAAGCAACACTACGGGTAATTTTTTGTGCCTTGACCCTTGTGAATACGTTCTCAATCAATCAATGTGACACCTCACATCATTTCCAATTCCAAATTTTGTTAAGCCCTAAATACCTCCTCTTTTCCTCCTTAACAAAAGAATGAGGGAGTCCAAGGCTCAATTCTCATTCTGTTAAGGAGGAAAAGAGGCGGTATTTAGGGCTTAACAAAATTTGGAATTGGAAATGATGTGAGGTGCCACATTGATTGAGAAAGTATTTACTAACTCTGATCATCAATTTTGTAGAAAAACACCAACTCTTATGGTCACGCAAAAGGTGATTTCTCCCTAATGTTTAAAATCTGAAGGCAAACAAGCTATCTTGGCATCTTATAAATTGGTCATTGAAATAATTAGGTAAGGATTCTATCTGACATGGCTAGACATAACCTGATAATTAAACCAGTAATTCATGGAGACAGGCTGTTCTCTGAGAGCTAGAAGTGGGCCACCTTCATTGTTGTATAATGGCAAATGTGCTTTCAAACACTTGGGAGTTTGTGTTTGTCTTTACATTTGTAGTTTGTACAAATATAAAATTTTACTACTTTATGATGGACTTGGTAAGAGTAACTCCAACACCATTTTGCCTAGCAAAAGTACACAAAAAGGTACACTCTTGTATTTTGCTTAACCACTACTCCAACAAGACTTTTTTAGCTGCTTATACAAACTAACTTAACTTATTTTTTTAAAAAAATGCTAATTGCACAAATGAAAAAAAAAATAAATGCAAAGAAGTTAGATAAAAAATGAAATAGCAACATTCAATATTTTTATTTCCTGGGAAACAACATTCAATCAATTCAATTTTGTTTTTTAACATATAATCATATATGTACAGGGAAAGCCTATAAACCCCCAAATTAAATAAACACAAAAATAACCTTATAAAATTAGGAGAAGAAACAAGAGCCTCAAAAAGCTTTATAAAAGAAAACAACAGTAAAACATATTGTAGAGGGGTAGAATTTAAATGGTTAACCTAATCATGAGATTCGCCTTTGTTAGGCAAATAAGTTTCATTAAATGAACATGGGTTAAAACCCAAGGTAAGTGGCCCAACCATAAAGCCGAACCAGGTCCAACTTGCTAGATTCAAATAGACCATTCGACGACAAAGTACCAAAGGGAACCCGCTGAGGCATTACTTGTTGCGGTTTAGTAGTTGAGATGATCCACCTCAACGCCGCCATCTCACTAGAATGTCATTGCGGCACCGCCTTTGAGATAGTACTTGAAGTACACTTGTCGAGGGAAGAGTAGCCGAGGTGATTGCAACCTCCGCAACCATGTTTTGACGCAAGACTCCCCAAGGTGATAGCAGCCTTTGAGGGAGGCCTTCCCTTTGCAAACAGAGACTAATGCTTAGCGCTGATAGCAGGCCCAAAAGTATTATTAGCTCAGTGCTGATAGCAAACCCCAAAGCTTACTGGTTGGAGCTAATAGCAGGCCCCTGAGATGCTACTATACCACGGCGACCTTGTGAAGATAGGAGCAAGGTAGCCTGAAAGCAAGGGTCTCCCTTTCCATTTACCCAGTTCATGAACTTGTCTTGGCCGCATATGCAGGGTCAAGGAAGCCCCCTTGCGCTTGGTATGAGGCGCAACCCTTACTGTGGCCCATGTCCTGGGAAGCTGGGGAGTTTATGGTTAGGTAGCTAAGGATGGAGGAGTCACTAAGGTAGACACAAGTATGGTTGATAGCAAGTCATAAGACTTGAGAATGCATGTCTTAAGAAACTGAATTGAAAAGGCAGGTGCTGCAACGACACCTGTTGAGGTTCGTACCAAAAAGGTATATGCTGAGGCTTGTGCCAAACAAATAGTACAGTGGCACTTGTTGAGGTTTTGTGCCAAACATATAGTACATGTCAAGGGACACATGTCTACCAAGGCCTAGTGGTTCGTAACAGAATATCCTGCGACACGTGTCGCTACATTGTTTGGCCACTTGGTATATTCTAATACCAAAGAAAAGCCTATAAATATGACCCATTTTCCAAGGTTAAGAGAGAGCTTCTTGTGAATTGGAAGGATATGCTGCCCATTTGCACTGCCACATTCTTGGGTGATTATTCGGTAGTTTGGAATACGGCCACGTGGTGCTCCAGGGTAGTATGATTGGTGGAAAAGGTGGAGTATTGATTATCTGTGTCGAGTGATTGAGGAACATGAGGGGCATAATCAGGGAGTATAGCCACGTGGTACTCCTGGAATATTGTATAATTTTCCCACATTCTTGCCCCGAATCACTTGCTTCACCCTCACCCGGCTATTTACTCTCCAACCTTCGCAGATTATTGATCCATTAACATAGCTTTGCCTCTCTAAGTGGTATTATTATTACTGTTCATTTTTGGACCCTCTACACATATCAAACATCTTCTCAGTATTCCAGAGGCCACCACAACACTTTTTCTTCACCAAGAAATCAAAGAAAGTGGGTTTTACAGTGAATAATCATTTGGGATATAGTAAGAACATGGCATATTTATAACCCCTGCCACAATCATCTGCAACCAGGTACAAAACTCTCACTCTCTCATCCTTCCTCTATCTTCAAATCACTCTTTCTATATATAGGCCCTGCCACAATGTTGTGCAACAAAGTATGAAACTTTCACTTTCTCTCCCTTCCTCTCTCCTCAAATCACACTCTTGATCTCTCTCTATATACATGTATGCTCTATTCTTGCAATAACCCAAATCGTTTCTACCTATAAATTTTCATGTGGATTTTGTTTCGGTAATTGACTATTTCCACTTTCTTAATTTCTTGGTAGATAGTGTTGTCATGGTGGCCTCTGGAATGCCGACAAGATGTTTGTTGATATGCTTTAGTGTTGTTTTCTTTTAGAAAGATAATTTTTGATGCTCTTGTTTCCCCCCCTAATTTTATAAGATTATTTTTGCGTTTATTTGATTTTGGGGTTTCTAGGCTTCACTTGTACATATATGATTATATGGTATGAAACAAAATGCCTATTTATTTTTTATTGAATTGATTGGATGTTGTTTTCCAGGAAACAAAAAGATTGAAAGATGCTGTTTCATTTTTTATCTAATTTCTTTGCATTTTTTTCCCATTGTGCAATTAGCATTTTTTTTTTTTTTTGGTTGTAAATCAGTTAAGTTAGGTAGTCATATATACACATATATAGAAAGAGTGATTTGAAGAAAGAGGAAGGGAGAGAGTGAGAGTTTCATACCAGGTTGCAGATTGTAATGGAGATTGTGGCGAGGGTTACAAACTTCAAGGCTTACGTATGTTTTTCCTAGCCCTCAAAGACTCTGTATATCTAGCCACCGTGAATGGCGTGAGGCAATATGGATCATCCTTTGCCTAGCCTGTTGAAGTTGGGATGAGATTAGGTAAAATGTGTAAATAGCTCAAAATGGTTCTCCCATTGGAGATGCTCTAACAAATAGGGATATTATTCATTCAAAGTGGTGCCAGATGTAGAGACATTAAATCAATATGGAGAAGTTTACCTTTTCTCTTCCTTTCTAGATGAATGAGGCGCTAATGGTCAACTACAATCTAAACTGTTATATTGGACAATTTGCAGTTTTATTTTTCTGTTCTGTTTCTAACTATTGCTGGGATGGGCGAGGGCATCATGGTATTGGTGTTCCTAAACCATCATCTCATGTCAACTGATATTATGGTTTTACAGTGACTTGTTATCCTGGTGAATGGTGGGTGGGGTTGGTCTAACTCAATGGTGTTCCCAATGGATTTAATGGATCACATTATTTATGAGGTTGTGAGGGATGGTATCTGCATTGCACTGCTAGTTTATATTAGGCTTGTTTGGTGCAGGTTCTAGTAAGCTTAACACTGATAATTAGAAATCAGAAGCTAAAAGCACCTCCCTCCGCTTCCCAATGAAGGACCTCTACTAGTTTATATTTAAACTATTTATGCCTCATAAACTATAAGCAAAAGCTGTATCAAATACTTTGAACATGAGTTTCCACCCAAAAAAAAAAAAAAAAAAAAAAACCTTATGAACAACTTCGTAAGTTGCACCAAACAGCCCCATTGACTGTTGAACTAGCTATCTCTTCCGATGTGTTGGTCCTGTTTCCATGATCAATCAGATGAATCATTAAAGATGTCAATTTGTACTTATCTTCAATGTTCAAGATGCTTCATCTCATCTGACTCCTCTCTCACTCTAGGGGAATTGCAATGCATTGTAATTACCTTGGGGATTTGCTAGTGGCTTTATCCATCAGTTTACCATGTGGGATAAGGTAAGTTCCCAATTATACTGTATTGTACATTGATATAGTATAAAAATAGTTGGTATGAGAATCCATGTGTCTTTGCAGTTCCCCAGTTCCATACTTCTATTCTATCCAATTTATCTTCTTATTTTGTTAATATGGAGAGAAAGAAGAGATGAAGCTCGCTGCACAGAGAAGTATAAGGAAGTGTGGGCAGAATACTGTAAAATTGTTACATGGAGGATATTACCATATGTTTATTAACCAGGTCATTGGCAGTTGCTAAATTTGTCTTGATGATATGGCATGCATTTGCTGTGATGTGTGATGTGCAGACTGCCAAAAAAAAAGTCTTTGCTCCACATGAGGATTGTGGCTGCCATAAGAATCGTGTGTGCAAAGAATTTTGTGATTGTTGTTAGTAGTTTGTAAACTGCATATATGTATAATAATAGCCTTTTGATAGGTTGTCACATTCAAAATACCAGTTTTGTGGTTCTTCACGAAAATTGTGGCTCTTATTTGTTGTCCATTATCATCCGATAAAAATTGATTCGATAGAGGGAAGATCTGACGTCTGCTATCAATGTAAATAATATTTATGGGTGATTTTTACAATTTGTTTATTTTGTTTTTTGAGATTGTAGGACACGATCCATACGGGTAAAGCTCTCAGTTCCTCTTCTCCTTGGAACCGGGCTTAGCATAGTTTCAGTTGATGCCTCCATATCAAAATCACCAGTGATTTAGTTCTTTTGTTCATTTTCATGGTAAGCAAATGGAGATTAGAAAAGATGCTGGAAAGTAGTCAAACAAAGTTTGATGAGCAAGGTTTGAATGAATTGTTATTACAGGTCTATGTTATTGAACCTACTAAGAATGGTGAGCATCTGACTGTGAGTTCTGTTAGACAAGGCCTAGGATAGTTTTAACTTCATATCTCTTTTTAGTGAACTGAGGAGTTAAGAGTGCTACTAAACACACTTCAAATTTCTTTTCAGACATTTCTTGGACTGTTTGGTGTAGCTTTTTGTTACTGAAAATTTGATAATAAAAAATAGAAGTTACAGTTGTGTTTGGTTTATAGATTTGGGTAGGAATTGAAAAAGAAAAAGGAAAAAGTGCGTGAAATGTAGTTATATTTCATTCAAAATTACTCACTTTTTTTCTCTCTAATTATATTCTTGACTAAATTCATGAATCAAGCACAGCTTAAATATATCTATTTTCTTTCGTTTCAAGAAAAAGTTTATATAAGTTACTTTGGTCTCATAAATAGAAATTGCACCAAATATAGATTTTCAAGATTAAAAAGAAAAAAAAAAAAAAAAAATTTGTAAGCAGCAGAAGTTGCATAGGCCTCTATGCGAGCATATAGTTTTCAATGGGAGAAAACTTTGAGGTGTGTATTTAGATGTATCCAAATTTCCTATTTTGTTCCATTTAAGCCTGTTTTGGCCCAAATGGCTGTTAGTAGTACTCAACAAAGGCTAGCCTTGTTTATAAGAATTTAGACAAATTAAACGTGTTTTGGGCTGTTATGAATCATACTTGCCACCTTCTTCATTTCTAATAATGTTGACATGTAGATTCTAATTTTCCATATTATAAATTTATTATAACACCAAAAGAAGGAAGTATTTTTTAGTTCATTACATTTTTTTTGGGGACTTCACTAATAAACATGTGAAAGCACTCATTGATCCCTAAGATTTATATGAGTGTCAGATGATCGTCGTCAC
The DNA here is from genome assembly GCA_036172215.1 of Camellia granthamiana. Lineage (NCBI taxonomy): Eukaryota > Viridiplantae > Streptophyta > Magnoliopsida > Ericales > Theaceae > Camellia > Camellia granthamiana. The sequence continues at coordinate 62,215,132 of CM069912.1, forward strand.
ATCATGTGATTAACGACCTTCTGACTTCAATCCATTATCTATTACTGAAATAAAAAAAGGCGATTATGAAATATATATATGCAAAACGACAGTCGTAACTTTATTCCATGAAGAATATTTTTGTCAAATCGGTACACTTTATATTATCCATAATGTCTCAAAGATTTTTCAAAAAAATGTGTACTTTTATTATAGTTGGTTGTCGCGACTCTCTCGATAGCCTCAATAATAAGTAGTTAACCTAATGGTTGACTTTTGAGTTAATATATCACGAGAACACTAAATAAAGTAATAAAATAAAATAAAATCAATTACTTAAAAGCACATTATTATAATAGCCTTCAATAAGTATCACAAAAGATAATTTATACGAAGAATTTAGAATGATGCGACAATAATTTCTTAAAAATATACATGTCACAGTAATAAATTTTTATTTTATAAATAAGAAGATTCAAAAGTACCACATTTTTGTAAATATCACTTAAACTGACTATAAGGCCAGTGGCATATGATGCTTTCCTTGGCCTAGTGGATATACAACTTATTTATTTGTGCCTCTTGCTTTGATGGTTGATGAAGTAATAACAGTTATCATACAAAAATAATTACAGAATTAGTTACAAAAAATTACATACATCAATTTAAATAAAACAGTATCTTTAATGACATGTTGGATGGGATGCAGTGTGACTCTTGTGTTCTTTGCACATAGTGGGAGCTCTAATTAGAGCTACTGCTAGTGATGTGAGTGATGTGGCAATGAGTCCCACTCACTACCACAGTTTGTATTGTGTCTTTTTTTTTTTTTTTTTGCTTTGCCACCTCATTAATGGTAGGTTTAGAACCACTAAATTAGTGGTCTCTAGCACTACCGCAGATACTATTGCGAGTCCATTTAGAATTTCACCTCAATAATCCAAATTTATGTAATTAAATTCTGTAAAAGAAGCTAAACTGAAACCAAAGCTGACAAATTTAGCATATCTAGATGCTGTAAAAAAATGTGTGGGTTTGGTTGGTAGTTGTGAAAGCTTTTCAGACTCTCTATTGACTCAATTTAGTAATGGGAAAATACAGAAACAAAATGAGTAAAAAGAGGGTGGGTGGGGATGGTGGTACTTCTCGGCCATCCATGCTTCTTTAATCAATGCTCTCTCGTCTTTATCAATGCAAGAACCCAAAAAAAAAAAAAAAAAAAGGAAAGGACAAGCAAGCATGCTCATACACAAACATATATGGTAAATGCTAACAATTACCTTCTATGTATTATTTAATGTTAAGAAATATATAAAAAATTATATTGTATTTTACAAATATTTTATCTTTTATATCTATTCTAAGGGGATTTGTTAATAAGATTCCATATATATTTTGTTTTTTTTTTTTTTTTTGGGGGGGGTGGGGGTGGTTGGCTTGAATGCTTTTCAGTGAAAGAGTGGTCCCCTTTGATGGTTGCTTACAAATTAAGTGCCACAAGTCCAAGTATAAGAGATGTGTATGACTTTCCTCACTAAAATTTAATTTTTGAGTAAATTAGATTTGACCATTGTTTTGCCATTTAGAAAAAATTACATAAGATTTATAATTTTGGCATAAATATATTAAATTTTATTTTAGTAAGATTAAATTGATTGAAATTAAATTACATAAGATCTAAAGATAACAATGTCATCTTTTTCATCTCTATGATTTAACAAATTATTAATAAAAAGAGAGTAAAGTGTTGTATGAATTAAAAGTTATGCCAAATACGGTGGGCTCAATTTGTTTTGTCCAAATCTTAAGACCTTGTTAACTAGTGTTCTTAGGTGAAAAAAAAGGCACTTTATTTTCTTATTTTTTTATTTTTTTAAAGTCAAAATACTTTGGATTCATTGGTGAAAAGTTCATTCCTATGGGATTATATGTTATTTAGTTCAAGGTTTAATCTTTTTTTAATAATAAGGACACGCATTGAAAGTCGTCAAAAAAGTCATCAGCGTAGAAAAAGACGTTAAAAAAGTTGCCAACAAACGGTGGCTGATGACAGCAGCTAGTGCCAGTAAGGTGGACAAACAGGTGTCATTAAATAGATAGGTGACATGTATACATATTTGAACATATAGTTGGTTAGATAGGTGACATGTGTACACACTTGAATAGATAGTTGGACATTTGAACAAATAGCTAGATAGACGTGTACAAATGGATAACATTGAAACAAATAGACACATTGGTAAGGTTTTGAACTAATAGTTGTCTTTTTAGACAAATAATGTCCTTTTGATCTAAAAAGATTTAAGTTTTGACTAACAGTTTCAGAAATAGACCTCTAATCTAAGTGCTCAAATGCTTTTCACTAAATTCAAAATACTTTTGGACTTTCACCTATTTCCAAAGCAATTTTTACTCCAATCCTCATACAAAACAATGCCTTAGGGGCACTTGTTAGTAATTGTCTCTTTTAATAGGGTTAATTATCAACTTGTCCTATTAAATGGATTTAAATACTTATAAGTCTTATTGACTTTTTGAATGCACCAATAAATCCCTCATTAAATTCTTATCTATCAATTTGTTTCAACTTCTATACTCTCTCTCTCTCTCTCTCTCTTCCAACAATCCTCTAGAAACTTCACACCATCATCACTTATCACCACCATTGTCGATCACCGACCACCTCCACTTTCGTTGTCTACTAGCCACCGTCACTGTTCATCAAACACTTCTACCAGCTTCAATCTGCCTTCCACTACTGTTCACAAACCATCTCCACCGTCGCCAATCCATCGCCACTATTTACTATCTATTATCACCGTTACCGATTTATGCCCCACATTTGCCAATCTACACTCTATCTTCACTGATCTACACAACTACCACATCACCAACAGTCTCCTCCGTTGCTACCACCATTCTTCGTTTCCATCATCCTCATTAGCCACAATTTTTTTTCGGCGACCTCATATGTTCTAGATTTACACTAATCTAGTTGTTCTAGTGGTGAAGTCGAATCCAAACAACGACGTTTTTCCATATGTCGCCCTCTTCTCTCTCTCTCTCTCTCTCTCTCTCTCTCACACACACACACTCAAATTAGATCTATTGCAAAAATTAGGTTCTGGTTTATTTATCGGTGATAAATTTGTTAGTCTCTCTTTGTTCTCACTACGTGTGGTGGGATAGGTACTTTTGAATGATTGGTGAGTGTGAGTAAGAGTGAGTGAATCATATTTTCCATTGTAATTTTTTTTACAAATTGTAGACACTCCATTTTTGACTGCCCTTAAGACTTGGGCACTACTAATTGCTTACTTAGTGACGCAGGCTATGCTATGCAAAGGGTTGATTTCTTTGGCAAGGAGACCGTCAAATCCAAACCTCACACCCCTTTTTTGGACCAAACCTATTTTGAATGGTTTTTAGACCTTAAAACCCTCTCTTTCAAAATGTTTTGAAAATAAAGTTCCTACGATGTTCCGACGCTCGCATTTCATTAAATGTTGCGTTTTTCGGTAAACTGAGCAAGGACAAAGTGGAAATGAATGAAAGAGAGATGAAATCTTTGAAAAATCTTTCAAAACACCTTGTTTAGGGGTTTGGGGTTGAAGAAAAGAGGAAAGGAGAGAAGAAAACTAGTTTGGGAGAAGTTCGGCATGAATCCAGGTAGGACCAAAATTGAGCAACTTCACCGAAACAGGCATAACTTTTTTCACAGTTGGAATTTTGATGCAAGGCTATCACCATTGGAAAGCTTACTTCCGGGGCTTTAATTTGGACATAAGAATGACCTGAAAATGAGTCCAGATGAAGGAGATATGCCTATTTGAAGTTGGACTGGAAAGCAGAATTTTGCTTGTCGACCAGAAAAGTATCCAGTCGACCCAAAAAGGTGGTCGGTCGACCAGAAAAGTGGCTGACAGGTCCCAAACTCAAATTTTTTGAAGATATTTTCCCTCCAATTGTCTTCCACAACCTCCAGCTGGCCTATAATTAGCTATTTCAACCAAACTCTTGTATATTGATATATATGAGGCATTTCTCCCATTTTGCAAGAGGGAGAACATTTTGCAAGGGTTGGCAAGTTTGGGGAGCCTCTCTCTCTAAAGTCTCTCTCTCTCGAATTTTGAAGAGCAAAAATTCCAGCCCCTCCCTCCAGAAGCCTCTCTCTCTTCTTGTTTTTAGCCTTAAGCTTAGAATCCTCTACACTTTGCAATGAGACCCTTAAGCAAACTTAACCACCATTGGGCTGAGGTTCTTTGAGGATCATTTGGAGCTCCTAAGGTGGTTTTAGCTCAGAATTTGTGCCTGTTTTTCAGCTGTGCATCAAGGGTAAGAACTCTCTCCCTTTTAGCTTATTTTGCATGCTTGCTTGGCCATCTTTTCACACTACTTTGGGGCTGTTTTTGGGGTGCTGTTGAACTACAAAAACCTTTGTTTTTCCTCTGTTTTTCAGTCCTAAAAGTGTTGGTTTGTGCCTTATTTGGCTAGGGGGTTTTCCTCCCTTTTGCTCTTTGGCTTGTAAAGCCTTTTGAGCCATCTTTCACCAACTTTCAAACCAACTCTTTTGGCCTTTAAACCATTGAATTCCAAAGGAATTTCAGTGGTGAAAAGGTGGTTTTGAGGCCCCAAATAGGAGGGGGTTGTCCCCCCTCCTCTTCTCTTGTTTACTTGTGTTGATGGCCCATCAAAAGAGCATGTATTTCTATCTTCTTGAGGCTTTGTTTGAGCATTTTTTTGTGACTTTTTAGACCTGCCATGACTCTATTTTTGGCTGTCTTGGTTGCTTCTTACATGCTTCATGCACTTGTAGTGTAAATCCTCTTTGCTAGCCTTGCATGCCTAATGAGTTAGCTTGTTATTCTAGCATGTGTTGGCTTAGTCTAAGCATATTTTTGGTGTTATTTTGGCATGTTATAACTCTGATTTTGATTGGTGGACTCACCTCTTGCATGCTTCATACACTTGTAGTGTAATCCTTGCTAACTAGCCTTGCATGCTTGTCTCTTTAGCCTATTATTCTAGCTCATTTTGGCTATACTCCAGCATGCTTTTATTCATATTTTGGCATGCTTTAGCTCTGTTTTGAGCCTTCTTGGTCGTATGATGCTTGTTGTGCATGCTTGTAGTGTAATAGCATTGACTAGTTTTGAGTTTTAAGGTATCTTGCATGCTTGGCTTGAGGTATTTGCATGCTTTGGCATCATTTGGCATGGTATTTCAGAGCTTATATCTTTGTCATACTCTCATGTTTATCACTCTTTAATTGTGTTTAAGAGTTGTGCGTTTATGCCTTGATCATGGCCTAAGTTGTATGCATGTTTTTCTACCCTTTTGGGGCTCCATCTCAGCATGTTTTTGGTGTTATTTTGACATGCCTTGACTCTAATTTTGGTTGATGAGGTCACCTCTTGTTTGGTTTATGCACTTGCAGTGCAATCTCGCCCATTAGCCTTGCATGCTTGGTGTTTTGGCCCTTCATTCTAGCATGTGTTAGCTATACTCCACGCATGTTTTGGCATTGTTTTGACATGCTTTAGGACTGTTTTGGGTGTCCTTGGTCTTTTGGGACTTGCTTTGTATAGCTATAGTGTAATTGGCCTTGCTAGTCTTAAGTTTTGAGCCCTCTAGCATGCCTTATTTGTGATATGTGCATGATTTGGCATCATTTGGAATGTAATTTCAGAGCTTATGTCTTTGCTATACTCCCATGTTTATCACTCTTTCATTGCCTTTGAGGGTTGTGCCCTTATGCCTTGTTGATGAGCCATTACATGGACATCATTATCTTGCCTTTCATGCCATCATTTCAGAGCATTTTGGCCCTTATTTTGGCATGCATGAGGTCAATTTAGGGTGGGTTTAGTCCATTGAGCATTGCATTGCATAGTCCTAGTGTTATATACTTCACTAGCTTTAATGCTTAAGGACCCTAGCATGCCCTACTTGTGTTGTTTGGATGATTTGGCTTCATTTCACACATGATTTCAGTGCATATAGTGTAGCTACACTTCCACATTTGTCACTCCTTCAATGTGTTTGAGAGTTGTGTCTTCATGCCTTGTTTGTGAGCCAATGTGTATGCATGCTTGTATAAGCTTTTGGGCTCCCTTTTCAGTACATTTTAGCCATTGTTTGGGCATGCATGAGGTTTGTCCATAGTTGGTTTAAGTCCTTTGAGCATTGTATTGCATGCCTCTTGTATGATGCTCTTTACTTGCTTTGATGCTTTAGCCTCCAAACATGCCATGCATGCATTGTTCATATGTTAGAACCTTGGGCATGCCACATTAACATTGATAGATAAGCATGTTGTTGCATTGCATTGTGTTTGCATGTGTGTTGCATTGCATGTTGTTTGCATGCTGTTGTATTGCATTGTGTTTGCATGTTGTTGCATTGCATGTTGTTACATTGCATTGTGTTTGGAATGTTGTTGCATTGCATTGTGTTTGGATTGGACGTTAATCCAAACACGAGAAACGAGGGGCGTTTCATACTTGAAGTAATGAAACGTGCCCCATTTCTCAGTCGCCGACCCTCTCGATCATGCATAATAGAGGTGGAGGCCCTTATGTGTTATTTGTGCATTCATTGACATTGATTCATGCAATCTTGGCTTCTCGGCCATCGTGCATTGCGATGCTCGGTTGGTGGCCCGAGAATCAAGTACCGCACTCCCTTGAGCTTGAGAAATGATAGGGAGGGTGGTTGTGCACACATATCTTGTAAATACACTGCTATGCCCCTTGTTGTTCTCTGTTGCAGCAAAACTGGAGTTTGGCAGATTTTCTGGTCGGCAGACCAGTAAAGGTGGTCGACTGACCTCTTTTTTTGGTCTACAGGTGGTTTACAGCCTCCTTTTCTGGTCGGCAGCCCACCAGGAGGTCCCTGTGTTGGAGCAAAAGAAATTTGGAGGTTAGTGCAGTGTTCTGAGATCAAATCAAATGCAAACAGAGGCAATTCTGGGCATAGCAATGGATTTCCGAGCGAGGCAATCGAGAGCATGCATCCTTCATTGTTCAAGGCAGAGCTGTGGCAGCCTAGTTCACATACCTCACATGCTTAGTTAGTTACCATGATTAGTTAATTTGTTAATTAATTAAAGTATTGTAATAATTAGTTGTAGCTAGTTATTCAATTTGTGTTGTGTAATAATTAGTCTAATTAGATTATTAGATTAGTTAAGTAGCTTAGCTTAGTGCAGCTAACTTGTATTATTTATTCGGATCCTCCGTCGAGAGGGCAAATATTGTAATAAGTGTGCGTGTGTGTGATGCATGTCTTCCAACCCCATTTCTTTCTCTCTTTTACTTATCAGCTTTCGATGGTTAGTTTAGGGCATGTTTCAATTAGCATACTCATGCTTTGCATGCGTGCATCATTTATCTGTCTTGCATGCACCGGGCTCGGCGCATCATTCAAACTGCATTATATTTCAATACACTTTCTTGAATACGTGTTTCAAAGCATGTTATCAAGTGTTGCATTCATATGCCATTCCAAATAGCCAAGCCTATTTTAGTTGCATTTTTGCATGTGTTGCATTAGGCATCTTAACATAGCTAGGATCATGCATGATTTCTAATTGGTTTCTGTTTTGGCTCGGAGTACTAGGTAAGCTTTAACGCTTTAGCATCCTTGCATGCGTGTAAGTGTTGCCATGTTCAGCATGCTTGCTATGAGGCTATGTGCTTAACTGCTATAACTGTTTGAATGCCTGTGGGTGGAGGCTTAATTGCCTGGATTGGAACAACTCGATGATTGTGAGTTTTAAGCCCACTTGAAGTGGCAAAATCATGTTTTTCTAAGCCCACCTTGTTTGGTGGCAAATCCACGCTTTAGCCTACTTGCGAGTAGCACTTTCAAACCACTTTCAAAAACAAACATGAGTTGTTTTGTTTCAATTCGCGTGATTGAGTCTATACTTGTATGTTGTGCGCATCACATAATAAGGTTAGCTAAATACCGGAATAAGAACACATGTGTTTTCAAAAATAACATATCATGTTAGTAGAGGCCGATCTTTGATCGGGTGAGCGAGGGTGCTCATTTCAGGACCTTCCCCTCTCGTACCCAAGTTCCCGAGCTGAGGCAACTTTGGTGATGATGGACACGTGGCCTTTGGCACGAGTTAGGGTTTCCTAAATTTTCCCAAAACAAAATATTTAGGTGGCGACTTTGAAATCTGGCAAAGCAGTCCATGTTTGGCGCTTTTGATTCAAAATTGATTTTTCAAAACCAATTGCCGGATTTGGACTCTTTGGTGATTTATCAGTCTTACATTGCACTTTGTGAGATTAGATTCAGAACCGTGACAGGAGTCCGAACTGTAGTAGCTAGAACTACAATTCGCGCCCTTGCGCGCGGAACGGAGTTCAGGCGGTCTACACAAATCAATGATAAACTTATCACTGAATGTGTCTTTGATTAATTTATTAAACCAGTCTTTGTTACTTTCTCTATGTGGGCCTGTGATTGTATTTCTATGAGTGAATAACAATGAGTGAGTAGATCTGTGTGTGTGTGTAAATGACAGTGAGTGAGTATGTGAGAATGAGTGGTTGAGTGGTGGACTTAGTAGTGATAGTTACACTATAGAGATAAACATTGTTTTTGTTAGAAAATGGCCCAAAAAATGTTACCGAAGGCTGAATGTGGTCATTGGCAGTCAAAGATGGCAGCCGGATGTGGTCGGCGGAGGCGGTCTTCGATGGCAGAGGTAGTTGTCGATGGTTGGGGGGTCATGGCAATGGTTAGTGTTGGAGGAGGTAAAGGAAGGACATTTTGGAGATATTGATAGGTGAAAAAAGAAATAGAATTTATGGGTAAATAAGTTTGGTTAATATGACCGGCTTGTAAGTGTCTCTTAATAAGTGCACTTAAGACATTGTTTAATATTAAAATTTATATAAAAATTATTTTTAAAATGGTGAAAAGGTTAAAGCAAATATTTTAAATTCAATAACAAGTGTTTTGAAATTAATAAAAAGTGTCTTATATTTTTTTATTGGAAAAATTACTCATAAATCCCATATGAGGAAATGTTGCTCCGTTTAGTCCTGGATGTTTTTTCCTAAACCAATTAGTCAATTTTATTTTTGGTATGTTGTATTTGTTTAATTTATTGAGATTGAATTTTACTTGTTTGCCTTTGTTTGTGATTTCATTTTGATTTTTTATTGTGTGTGTGGGTAAGGTATGTTATAACATTTCTATTTTCTGTAAAAGGGGATTGCGTGGAATTTTTTGGGAGTTTTTGATGTTTCCTAGTTGATATTATTTTATTTTTGCTGTGCTGGATGTTTTCACTATGACCAACAAATTGGTGTTATGATGTTACTGTCAATTACATTACGAAGTTCACCATGTGTTCATAACTGTGCTGGTAGTTTAAATCCAAATTGATTTAGGTGTTACATTGGTGTCCTCACATTGGCACTATATACAACATCGTCTTCGTCCATTACGCCAACTGAAATTAGCCATTAATGAAATGACAATGTCCAATCTAATACATGTAATGCAACCCGATAACTAATACATGTTATGATATTATTGTCTATTACATTATGGAGTTCACCATGTGTTCATAACTGTGCTGGTAGTTTAAAACCAAATTGATTTAGGTGTTACATTAGTGTCCTCACATTGGTACTATATACAACATCGTCTTCGTCTATTACACCAACTGAAATTAGCCATTAACAAATGACAATGTCTGTAATGCCCCAAAATTTATAACATCATATAGGTACATCAACCAACCTTCATTACAAGAAAAGATGTAATTCTTCAACTTTTACATCATTGATCATTAAGGCTTGTACAAAATAATTCCACATGTGAATTATACATTCAATGATATCAAATACATGAATCTATAGCATGTAGAACATCAAATCCAAAAATAAATAAATGCCCTCAAGGGCTTACAAATTCCAAGGCTTAAGCCCGGTTACACAAAAATGATCTCTTGGACCCATACATTTATAGCCCTTGGCTAGCAAAAAATACATCACAACAAAAGAGGAGCCATATGCTCTCAACAATTATGTCCACGCCCTAATTTGACGGGATTACCACATCCTTTCCTGCACCAAAATCCCATAGGAGTGAGCATAAAGCTCAGTAGGAAATTCTTAACAAAGTATATACATTTATACAAGTTTCTCAAATGAAATGCACGTGCCATGCTATGCCTTTTGAAAGAAAAACACATTTTTCTTCTTTCATCCTTTGAAAACCATCATGCTCAATGATAACTTGAAAACTCAACAATTCAGAAATCATCAATTTAGTTCAAGGGGCGGTCAATACGACTCAGGTAATTCCTAGGTTAGTGTTTGCAAGTAGGCATAACTAGCACTACCAAAAACCCACTTTCCCGGTGGCTAACAAGAAGGCACGTGGTACCTCCTCCGCGCATGTTTTCGGTCTTTCACCCTGGATACTCAGGCCAACTTAATCAATTTCATCTACACCTCCTATCTGGACTTACCAATGTATTTACCCCAAAACATTTCAATAAATCTCATTTCACAATGTTTCTTTCTCAATGCAAAGTTTCAAATCCCCATTTCAAAATTTTATAACAAGGAAAGTATTGAAATGCCAATGCAACAATTATCCATGCAATGCAATAGTTATACATGCGATGCAACATCTTTCCATTTACAAAACTTCCATACAAATGTTCTATTTGTGATCATAATTTCTGTTTCCCTTTCCAATGCATTTCACAAGATTACCATATATCTATAAAAATTCACCATTAGTAATAACATTACCACTCTTCATGTGTTCTCAACAAAATTAGTCATTTCATGACTAAATCTACAACTTCAACAATAAATCCCAAAATTTATCATTTCTCATATTTAACAAAATTTACCATTTTACATAAAATCAAATAAGAAATTTCCCAATCATTTATTCCTTAGGGCATTCTAATAAGTAAAATAAAAAAAAAATTTCCTAGATTCTCAACCCTTTTCAAAATCTCAAATTTCTAGGTTTTTGACAAAAATAGGCATCTCTTCATCTTTTTGGAAAGCAACTCACCCAAAGCATCTTTTCTTACACAATATAGTTGAAACCCTTAAGAAATAGTTTGGAAAGAGTCAAAAGTTAAACCCATTCTTAAAACTTCTATCATTCTTGAGCCAAAAACCAAAATTTTCTTCATATCATCAAGGAAGCTCCAAAAACAACACAAATCTTGCAAAAACATATATGTGACTCTAAGAAAATCCCTACCTCAAGTTTGGAGAAGAAATGAGATGAAACCCCCAAATTTGTTGGTGTCAAAACCCAATCTCCACCACACAAGATAAAGCCCTCGATTAGCTCTCCAAATTTTGTGAAAGATGATGGGTCAAAATGCTAATGGATTTGTAGAGATCAAAGATCTTGTGATGTTTTTGGTGAGAAATGTAGAGAGAAGGAAGAGTAATGTGTTTTTAGAGAGAGAGAGAGAGAGAAAAAAAGTGATACACACTCAGCCTCAAAAGAGAGAAAAGATAGAATTTTCGGACTCAGCGGAGTCCCGCACGTGCGGTACCCATACCCGCATGTGCGACACTTACCCCCGCATATGCGGCGCTCTTACCCCGCATCTCCAGCTACACTTGCCTCTTATGCAGTAGACAACCCAGAATTTCCCCTGTTCCCCGTACGTGCGACCTCACCCCCCGCAGGTGTGGACCCCATTCCATACGTGTGGCCCATGGCCCCGCACGTGCGGCTCTGCCTTTCAGCCAGGAAACTCTTCAGCTCAACCCAAGCCACTTCGGACCTAACCTCGCACCTTCCGAAACATGAGAAACTCGACACATAAATAAATGAAAGCAAGGATTTGAAACAAGTTTCCAAATACAACAAAACGAATCGTTAACAAGACTCTTGGTCATCATAATGTCCAATCTAATACATGTAATGCTAAATTATTAAACAGTAAAGCATACCAACACTAATTGCAGTATCCACGTTTCATATATCCTGCCCAATAGTAACGGTCGGGATGCATTCCAAACGTGTATATCAACACATACACATTTTAACCGAAACTAATGTTTTTATTGTTCACAAATATTAATGTAAGCGATAAACCAGGGAAATCATCATCAAACAAGATCAAAAACACCATTCACCTCATGAATTACTAGGAACATTAACCAAAAAACTGTCTACTTCATTCATAAAAATAAAACTGTCCTAACGCATAAATCCTAACGTCCAACCAGTAACTAATAAAAAAAAAAAAAAATTGCAAAACAAATCCATGTATAAATTGAAAGGTGGGGCCATCGGGGATGAATAGTGACATTAAGTCGTTCTAGCATGAAGACCTCTTATCGGGTTGTTCAAGAACATCTTCACTATTGCCACACATAACACAGACAGCGTCAAACTATCCATCGTCTTGTCAATCTTAACTCTGTGCACATATTGCCTGATAATAAAACACACGAAAATCGCACAATCCAATTTGCAACAACAACAAAATAACTAATTCAATCCTAATCCGTTTGGAAGATAATTCAACTTGAAATACCAACATCATAACCACTTACGTATCGAGACTCTGTTGTGAGCAATCCATGACCAGAACAAGCGGGCTATCAAGATCCGGTATTTTAACATTACTCGCTGTCAGCATTGGTCTAACAAATCTAGTGTGGTGGTCCACCACCCACTGTTTTTGCAAAATCAATGTCACATATACATTAGATACATAACACACATCACAAAGTACCAACCAACAAACGACATCAACATACACACAAAGATCCATTCATATTCTAGACCCTTTTGGTTGTGCCTTGCATATAGCAGAATCAACGTTACATAGCAGATTAAGTTTCAATTGTGGCTCTGACTTTTATACTTGAACTATGATTTTCTAATGAAAATTGGTGGAATTAGCATTATGCATCAACATCCACAAATGTCGTTGGCCACAAAAACAACAACAACACAAAATTCGTCAAACACTGCCGCAAATATGGGGAACCCGAAATAGAACTCACACCATAACACACACTGGCAACCTCACAAATAACACCTCAGCGTACATGGTCAATACAAAACCATAGACTCAATGAAATTCGAACCCCACAGCACTACAAACACCCAACAATATCCACACTATTTTACATTACAATATCAATTGAAACTAACATATACACCTAACATCAAACATGAATGCGTACTACTCCACAATCATCCAAACTAACGTCAAGCCAAAGCCTGTAGTTTTGAAACATATAGGTACACTACCACCCAACAACATCAAAATTATAGTTTGTACAATCAATCATACAAAAAATTAATATATATATCCAACATAAAGCATGAACGTGTTATACTCAACATTTGTACAAAATAACATCAAGCCAAACTCATAATTTAGAAACCCATAGTGTCACTAACACCTAACACCTAACACCATCCACAGTATGCAAATATGAACAACATACCATGATTTCGCAACATCAACCATGAATTTGTTCTATTTCACATAGATACAAAATAACATCAAACATACCCATACCTTTCGCCATCACACAACGACACGAACAATGACGCTGGTGCATGATTGATGTGTGCTCGTCGACATTACGCCCTCACCGTCAATCGCAAGTAAAGATGTCTCAATGCCTATGCCCTACAAAGGGGTTTTTGCTTTTCTAGGGTTTTTGAGGGGATGCATAATGTTAATTAAGGAATGAAGATTATGGGTTTAACGTTGCCAAATCAAGTCTTGCAATCAAACAGGATGAGAATCAAGGTTGTAACATTGGGCTAGAAACCCAAAAATCCCATTCTTCGACATCTGTTTTGTTCGCGATGGAGGGAAAGGAAAAAAAAATGCTATAGTAAGCTTTTGGGCATTTTCATAACTATAACATCACCTAAAAACCATATTTACCCCCTAACATATACCACTCGCGTGATGATTTCATGGGCTTCCATGTAATTAACATTGAAATGGAATTGTTTAGTCTACAAAATAAAAGGCAGGACTAAAAGGTTCAAAATATCTAAATTTGAGATTTATTGATGTTTTACCCTTTTTTATTTTGTAATCTTTTTCTTTGTGCCTCATAAAGCTTTGTCAACAAGACCATTTTTATATTTATTATTTCATGTTCTGACATTATTTTGTTGGATAGGAGATGAGAGTTGGAGGAAAAAAAATTGAAGGAAAGAAAATAAATATAAAGAGAAGTGAATATAAAAATGGTAAATTACGAATAAATCTTAATAGTTGGACTTAATTAGTCTTATTAAAAGTTAGTTATAGTAAAATCGTCGTTAAAAATCATTTTTTATGACAATTTTTTACATGTCATTAAAAATTGACAATTAGTAACTTTTTTTGTTACGTTTTTTATAAATTATTGCTAAAACTTATAAGTGACAATTTTTCATAATATTTTTTTTAAAATTTTTAAATTGTCGCTAAAACTTATAATTAGTGACAATTTTTGTGACAATTTTCAACCTGTCACTAGAAATAAACAATTAGTGACTCTCTTTTTTTATAATAATATTGATGAAAAATGCAATTAATTATTACAGAGCCTATTGAATAATAAGTTTAAAACCTACACATAAGTATCCCATATAATATATTCCTACACAGAAGTGATGAGACATTGCCATGATTGATGGACCCTACAATTAGGATTCATTTGGGAAGAAATTTTTTAGTATGATTTTTTTGCTTTTTGACTAATTTAGCCTGGCTAAATTAGCTCTGTTTGGGAAGAACTTTTTGATTTTCATTTTTTTTTTTTTTTTTTGGTGAGAGAAGAAGTGTAATGATTATGGTTTAGATATAATATTTTGTCTTATTAACTTATTTGACCTATTTTGTCTTTGTGTGCTTTTTTAGTCTCAACCTAAACCCAACTTACTTGCCAAAGAGAAAAGTTAGGGATCATGAAATTTTTTTCATGAAAATGATCATAAAAGATTTATGATTCTTGGATTACCTTGATTAGTGTGTAGTGCTTTATTCTAAGTGTAATTCAAGGGTCACAAAGCTTTCATGATTATTTTCATGAAAGGTTTTTCATGATACCTAGCATTGTTGCTTGCGAAATGGGGACTTAGTTTTTGGTTCAATTGGAAGAAAAAATATTTTTGTTTGGCATTGGCTTTTTGGCTAAAAAAATACAAAAGACAAAATAGTCTAAATAAGCCAATAAGACAAAATATCATATCCAAACCATAATCATTTCATTTTTTCTCTTATAAAAGTTAAAAAAGCCAAACCAAACAAACTTTAGTTACAATCTAAAATAGCAAAAAAGCTAACTAAAAAAGCCAATTACCAAATGACAACTTTATAAGTTTGAATTATAATGTAAGTAGTGTGTTTGCCTAGTAACAAGGTACATCGTTATCTTGTCATCTTTTCCTCAAACAAGAAAGTCATGTGTAGAGGTGTAATAATGGCCCGGTCTAGACTCGGGCTGACCCATGGTAGGTCGGGTCGGCCTCGTGGGCCAAAAAGTGGAGCCTAGATCCAGGCCCACTTAGATTAGGGTCTAGGGCTCGGGCTCGGGCTGCAGGCTAGGCCTGTTTTTTTTTTTAGAAAAATAAACGATAAATATATTATGTATATCGATTATTTATGAGGGATAAAAAAACAAAAAGAAAAATTGTACTAGAGTATTTAGTTAAGATTAATAAGATCTTTGATTATGTTTCATGTGTGGTGGTATTTAAATTTAATTATGTATGACTTATATTTTTTTTGGTTATGAACTTATGACTAAAAAAGTATGAAATTATGTAATTTTCTTCTTTTAAAATGAATAATTTTATATATATCAAAATGAAACTTGCAATATTACAATCATTAAATTAAATAGATAACATTTATTGAACGAATAATTTTTATTTTAAAATGAAATAAAATATTACAAAAATTTATATCATTAAATAAAATAGATGTAGATTATTGATGATAGTAGAGAAATTGTATCACTATAGGTCAAGTACATCCCAACTAGGTTGGCACCTACTACCTTACCAATCATTTGCATTATACTCCACCTTAATAATCTAATACAAAAAAATAACAAAATGAAATAGTGAAAAATAAATTGTTGATCAATTATCAAATGAAGCAGACAATGCACTCGTATTGCCCGAGGATATGTCATCCAAATCGGTTTGAATTCTCTCATTTTTACTATAATTTTATCTTCTCGTAAGCATATACATATGATCTCTAGATATTATTAGTGCCTCAATCATTTGGGGTGAAATCCTGCTGTAGTAATTGCTCAGCACCTGTCCACCTATACTAAAAATGGTTTATGAAGCAATTGTAGAAATAGAAAATGTTAGTATATCACAGGCCATCTATGAAACTATGAAACTACAAGCCATCTATGAAACTACAAGCCACAGTTTCATTTTGTTTCCACCAATTCAAAATGTCAAAATTTTCGAAATTATCCACTGATGGGCTTTCCAAATAATGTTGTAGTTCAGAATTACTTATGCGTGTATATTGAGATATTCTTCTACTTTTTATTACTGAAAAAACACTTAATCCCTCGAGATAAGGCTGCTAGTGTAATGTGTGTAAATGTATTTGCAAATGCAGCTACCATGTATTCTTCAAATAATGTTTTGCATGTTTTCATAATAGAGGCAAATTGTTTTTAATCAACGAAAATACGCTATAAAAATTCTTACAAACCAATTTCTTTACACTTAGGATCAATTATTATGGCTAAACCTAAAAAAATGAGACAGTGGATCAAAATATTTATCAAATTTTTCTTTCATTGCAATAATAATGGTTATATAATATTCATTGTCCCTATATTTTACGAAAACTTTCATTATTTCTATTAATATATGTAAAAAAAATGGTAAAGTAAGAATATATATATATAAGAAAATAATTTTGTTGCAGTATCAACAACTTTATGAAAATCTCTATACAAGGCAACTCGGCGCCAATGAAGTTCTGTGGGAGTCAGTACTCCTCCTATTGATGTTGTTACAAAAAATAAATCTATTACTTTTCTTTGTCTACAAGCACTTTTTAACATATTATACGTTGAATTCCATCTATTGTCTATATCTAAAATTAATTTTTTAAATGACATATCTTCTCGTTGATAAATTTTCATGTATTCCAAAATTCGATTAGCAGAAGACATAATAGTAACAACCACATTTTTTATTACCAGTATAGAAGTCTGGTACACATGCATAGCTTCTATAGCAATCAAGTTTAAAATATGAGCACAATAACGAACATGAAATAAATCACTACCAACAAGTAAATGTAAAATTGATTTCAAATGAAGTACAGTCTGATTGTAACATGTTGCATTATCTAAATTAATGGTAAATATTTATTTTTCAAAGCCCATTCATATAATATATTTTTTATTTCTACATCAAGCAAATGACCAGTGTATGGAAGTTTAACTAATCTAAATGAAATAATTCTTTTATTTAATTTCCAATCATTATCAATAAAATGTGCAGTAATACATTTATATTCTAAATCATTATTTGACCACAAATCAGATGTTAAATAAACTTTTCTATTCAAATTTTTGAAGATGTCAAATAATTCACTTTTAATATCCTCAAATTTCTTTATAATCCTGTTTCTAGTAGTATTTCTTGAAAAACTTTGATATTGCAGTGCAAAACTTTCGTGAACCATTTGTAAAAAATTGGGACATTCACTAGTAGTAAAATGTTGTTCTTTTTTAATAATATAATTAACTACAGAATTTTGTGCATGTATAGGATCATATGAAAATGTTTGCAAATGACCAGTTAATGAAGCTCCTAATTGCATTTGATCTAATATCAGGTTGACTTTGTACATGTTTGTTAGCATGACTTTTTAGATGACTAGTACCTCCTGCAAATGCAGCATTAAGTAAATGTGTACTATATTTACATTTTTCTTTAAATGTTATTGTATTATTATGATTATTTACAGATATTTTTTTCGAAATGATAGTCGTGCCCCTAAATGATGATCTAGCTGTTGGAAGAGGGATATTAGGTACATTAGAAGGAGAATCAACAGATTCATGTTGTGTAGCATATGCATCAATATTGACATCACCATTAAGAATATTAGGATCCATAGTAATGTAAGTAAAATAATATATAAGAACTAACAATTAATTTAAATAATAAGTAAACAATAACAACTACTATATGTTAAGAAATAATTAATATAAAAAATTGAGTAATTAATAAATTTAATTCAACTAATTAATGTTACCGACTAGCAAATGCAATACAAAAATTAGTTTCTTCTAATAAAAGTTTTTTCTTGCACAATTGCAATTGCCACTTAGGGATGAGACTTCAAAATTAATTGAAAAAGTTGAGAGTTTGAGAGAGAGAATTGTTTCTGAGAAATAAAATGGGAGAGGGGGGATATTTATAGGAGTTTGGGAGGGAGGGGGGTCAATTTGTAAAAAAAAAAAAAAATTGCTCTGGTGGAGTAAAACAATCAAATGACCATTTGATAAATTTTTTTATATTTATTTTTAATTTGACAATTGTAGAGAGAGAGCGCCGTTGGGGGGCGCGAGTCGGGCCATTCGAAGGGCGAAATTTTTTTTAGGCAACATCGGGTCTCGAGCCGGGCTTCAAAATGTTGGCCCAGGCGTAGGGTCCCAGGCTAGGCTCGGGCCCGAGCCTGACCGGGCCGAACCCACCCTGGGTAGTGGCCGGGTTTCGGGCTGCAGGCCATTTTTACACTCTTAGTCGTGTGATTCTCAATAGACATACAAGCACGTGGTTTCGATAGATATACAAGCACGTTGTATGCGGGTCTATTACATAACTTCTCCATTTAGGGACATTTGATTTAGGACATATGCAAATATTCTCTAATGCTATGTTTAGTTGAAAAATTTAGGAAAAGATTTGGAAACAAAAAGGGAAAAGATAGGTAAAATGTAAATAAAATATACTTACATTTCACCTACTTTCATATACATTTTCCTTTTCTCTTTTCCTTTTCAAATCTCTCAACCAAATATAGCAAAAATATCTAATACCTGGTCATATGAGTCTTATTTTTTAGCTGAGTAATGTAATACAAATTTTGTCAATACTTTCTTACACACAAATGCGCCAATTGAATCATTCTTATTATATTTTAATGGGTCTCTAATATATACCAAAGTTCATGTCACATTTACAAGTAAAAAATTAATAATGTTTAATTTTTATAGTTTATTCTCTCTAAATTTTCTAATTCAACAAAAAATATGAAAGATATTTAGACATGTTGAGACGTATAAGACAACTTCTAATGATTATGTTGGGGAGTTTTCAAAACAATTTTATATGTATTCTATGTACAAAAATATATTTAAAAAAAAAAATTATACGCATTCTTACATGGGGAGCGACAAGAGAATAAAAGAAAGAAGCGTTAATAATTAAAAGTAAGCCTCATCAAAAAATTCATAGTCGATGGACTAAACCGAGTCTAGCTCGACCTAGGCCTAAAAATGGATTTGTCTGACTTGATGACTAGTTGAAGGAAAATGTCTCGTAGCTCAAATTTTGTGGCTCAAAAGTGGCTCAAATGGCCAAAACGACGTCGTTTTGGCCATTTTTATGTTGTTCTGTACTCAAAACGACGTCATTTTGGCCATTTGAGCCACAAAATTTGAGCTACGTAGCATTGTCGCTAGTTGAAATCCATCGACCTGAAAATTAATATTTTTGACTGAATGGACCCATTACTTAGGCTTAGAAGAACATGAGAAACATTGATGGGAACATGGGTCAATAATGGTTAAAAAATTGAAAGATAGGAATGACAACGAGACGGGACGAGACAAGACAGGTTCCTTACTGCCCCCAACCCCCAATATATTGGGTATCACTTCCCTGCTCCAATTTCCGACAAGGAGTACTTTGCACCTCTCATCCCCTCTTTTAACAAGGGTGCTTTCTCGTCTTCATTATCGATCAACAGATTAAGAAAGAAAAATAAATAAAAATTAATAGATAAAATCCTAAATTTTGGTTGATGTCAATTGCTAAATCATGCAAAGTGTGAGTGGGGTAACCACTCCAATGCTCTTTTTGTGAAGAAGAGAGAGAAATAAAAACTCAAAAAGAAAGGAAAATGAGCATTGAAAATACAAAACAGGGTTCTACCAACACAACACATGTGAATGAACAGTAAAAGTGGAACCTTGTTGACACACATTGAAAATGGAAGTAGGATTAGAACCTTGTAGACACACACAGACTTGACAGAAAGTCTATACAGTGAGTGGGTTGAGTTGAGCCATATGTGAGTGAACACGATCATTGAAGCTCATCGCAGCTTAGATACACAAAGATGGAAAGTCCCTGTTTGGTTGGTGAATTTATACTGGCTTTTTAAATCATTAATATATATATATTTATTTTAAGGTTATTTAATAAAGTGCTAGATACAATTTCTGCTCTAACTTAAAAAAGAGAGAGTTGATTATTGAAAATCTAATTGATACATTTTAGGGAAATTTTATAATACACACTTCATAAGTAATGTATAGTGAGAAATTTAGAAGTTCAGGATTCAAGTTGATGCAGCTACTGCGACCCTTTCATTTTAATCTAACTTACTAATCTATTAACATTTAATCCTATTGTGTGTAAAAATAAAAAATAAAAAAACGATTTTGACTTTTATGGTATTTGGTCATGATTTATTGTGGTATTAATTATAACTAGGACTATGCAAAATATTACTTAATCTGTTAAAATCGCCTGATCTGCACAGATATGTCCGCTAATCCTGGATTAAATTTTGAAATTTATAATCCACCTTCGAAACCGTTCCGCTCCGTTATAATTAATACATATATTTTTCTTAATCTCTAATAAAATATCAAAGTAAAAATGAGTGTGAGAGAGATTTAAGATATGAAATTTGTTGCAAATTAGTAGTTGTATATATGAAAAATATTATCTAAAAATTAATTTGTGTTATATATATGAAAAATATTATAAAAATTAGTATTATATATTATGCAAATACTTCATAATTGTTTAAAAACATTTATTCAATCAACTAGCAAATTGAAACCGTTCCAAACTGCAATTTGATTATTTGTCAATTCGCCATTTATGATTTGATTTATAATTTTACTCTCAAATTGCGTGAACCATATTGTGCACACCCTTAGTTATGACTTAGTTACGGCCACTTATCGTTTTTAAGGTAAATTATAATTTAACCCCCTATGGTTTGCCCAAAAAACACGGAACCCCATTATAGTTTCATTTGTAACACTTAAACCCCCTATACTTCATACCAGAGTACAATATCTGACGGAATTGTTTGTTTAAATAGAGCGTGTGT
Source organism: Camellia granthamiana (assembly GCA_036172215.1). Lineage (NCBI taxonomy): Eukaryota > Viridiplantae > Streptophyta > Magnoliopsida > Ericales > Theaceae > Camellia > Camellia granthamiana. The sequence goes on from CM069912.1 coordinate 62,236,502, forward strand.
TGCATGACCATGAATGGTAAGTGGAGCAGTTTTTTCCGTTCAAAAACATATGACAAATGACCAAAACACCCTTATTGCCATATATATATACAAATCAAGACCCAAACAACATAGAACCCTAAATTGAAATTTACCCAGATTTTCCAAAAGCTGCCCAAATTGCTAGATTTTCCCAAAGTTGAAGATTTTGAAGATTATTGTTGGATGGCTTCTTCATTTTCTTCCAAAAGTGGACGCTTAAGGACAAATGCTCCAAGACTATATTATTGTGGAGAGAGATCCCCTGTAAAGACTTCAATGACATCTGGAAAAATGGGTAAAAGGTTTTATGATTGTGCAAGATATGGGGTAAACAAAACTACTTTTTTTTTTTTTTTTTTTTTTTTTTTTTTAAGGAAAAAAAGATTGAATTTTGTTTGAAAAGGAATTTGTGAATTCATATTTTTTTGTTATAGGTTGATGCAACTTGTGGCTACTTTGAATGGGTTGATCCACCCATGTGCCAACGTAGGAGGAAAGTGTTTCCAAAGATGGTTGTAAAGATGAACTGGTTGGAGAAGGAACTAGCAAGAAGTCATAGAAGAGAGAAAATGTTTTGCAAAGCTCTGTTTGGGACATGTTTTTTTTTTCTTTATCATAACAATGTTCTGGGTGAAGCTAGCTGGGGGGAAGAAAATTGGGTTGTTATTGGGCCATAGAGTTTGAGAGATGAAAAATATAGTGAAGGTAGAAAATGAAGGTGTACAATAGTTCGTGAATCAATTGTAATGAAAGAATGTTTTGGGTCATGAAATTTAAGCATCCGATGAACCAAAAAAATGCAATAAAATTGTTGATTACATCTTCTGAGAACATTAAAGAATAAAAACATGTTGGTTCCCATTGTTCCCTTATTTGAAACATGCTTCATTTGCTTCATACAAAACAATTTCAGCAAGTAAACCTGTGGATTAATAAAGGTACACAAAACAAACAATAAGGTACACAAACAACAAACAATAAGGTATACAATATTATTTGAACAAGTAAACCTATGGACAAACAACACAAACAATGTGTAAATATCAACTCAAAATTGTATAATTCAACTCATATTACTTTAATACAAGCCATAATTCAACCCAATGGGCTTCTCAAAACATAGTAAATTAAGATACTATTGTTTACTAGCCAGTTGCAAATTCAAAGATAAATTGGTACAACCCACTTAATGATTTAACAAGTTGAAAAGTATTCAAAACACAGCAAAAGTTGACTCAAAATGCAAAAACAGATGCCTAGTTCATCATGCTTTCCCTTTGCCTTTGTCAGTTTGCCTTTAAGATGTAGCTTTCACAAACCCACCTCCTCCTCTATCTCTTGTTATGAAGGTACCTCCTAATGCAGATCTGGACATAACCTTGCCACCTCTAACTAGCCTACCCCTTTCTCTGCCATAACTAGTAGGCTACAACACAAACAAGTATGCAATTACATTTTATGGAATACTATAAAAGCAAATGAAGTTGCATAAAAGAGAGAGATAGAGTTACCTGAGATGAAGATGTGTTGCCCATCCAAGTTGGGAAATGTGGAGAATTATGGCCAACTTCATCTGCCCCTTGATCATATGAAAGAGGTTACCTCTTTCTTCTCTTTACAGTCTCCCTTTGTGAGAAAATATCATCATCCTCCGGCCCTTCTAAACCCTCATTCAACCAGCCAGGTTCATCACTTTCATAGTCTTCATCTTCTGAACCACTATCATCATTCCAATCATCAATGAAATCAGGGTCATCGCTATCTTCTTCATCCCAAGCTCTATTATCCCTTTCCTTATCTTTGACATCTTCATCTGCTGCTCCTTCATCCCTATCTCCATTATGCATTTCCTCATCACCTACATCTTGCACTCTATCTCCACAATCCATCTCTTCTTCACTTATATTTTCCATCTCATGCCAAGTCAGTGCCTGCTTAGCAGTAACTAGTACTCCTGGATGTACCAAATGTTTCCCTTTTGGACTTGCCACTTGTAATGGTTCCTGACACTTCTCCACAAATAATTGAATCACATCTAAACCTTCATAATCACATATCATGGTATATACATCAACATCTTCTTTAATTATTGTCAACCCATCATCCAAAGTTTTTCTAGGTTTCCTACACCACAAAACAGAAGTACTATAGACATCTATTTTCATCTCCCTCAAGATGGTATGAATCTCAAAAAAAGAAAGTTTGTTAGGATCAACATCATATATATATATATATATTCCACTTTCCCTTGTTTATAACCAATATTAGGAGGCTTATTGAAGTACCATTATTGTTGATCTCAAAAATCATTTTTTTTACCTCACTGCAGAAAACAACAAAACTTCACAATATTACATTACAAAATTCAAAGTCATTGGGACCACATAACAAAAATCATAATCCTTGGACCACACTATTTAATTAATATTTGATTATTAATTCAATTCCTTAATATTTAATTGAAAGCTATAAACATAATATATTAACAGAATACCCCATCTAAAAAGTCAACATCATAAAAAAAATCCAAAGTTAACATCATAAAAAATACTTTCTGTTTATGAACCTCTATACCCCACCCCACGCCACTTTAACCAACATCCCCAAAAAATAAAGTAATAAAAGGCATGAATACAAAAAACTAAAGTATACAAAAACAAATATGTGAATAAAAAATGCCCAAAGTTAACATGATGAAAAAAAATACCCATTATTTATGAAGCTCTATACCCCACCCACCCCACTTTAACCACAATCCCCAAAAATTAAAGCAATACGAGCATACCATGCATAAAACATTACAAATTTTATAAATCGAAGTCAACACACACTCAGTTATGAATCAAAATTAGGAAAAATCAACATCTAACAATCAAAATAAATTAGGGTAAACAACACATACCTAAACTAGTAATGGCATTCGTAATATGATGGTGAAATTGATGATGAAACCCTAGTTCAATCCAATTAACCACGGTGAGAGAGAGAGAGAGAGAGATGAATACTGGTATTAGTCAATTGAAACGAAACGACTAAGGGATGTAAAATATCTAGGGGCATTTATGACTTTTTACAACTTCTGTTATGTCCGTCAGATATTGCACTCTGGTATGAAGTATAGGGGGCTTAAGTGTTACAAATGAAACTATAGGGGTGCTCCGTGTTTTTGAGACAAACCACAAGGGGTTAAATTATAATTTACCCTAGTTTTTATTTTGATTATGACCAAGAAGATCTTTGGTTATGTCTCATTGTGATATTGGTTATGACCGAAAAAATCTTTAGTTATATCTTAAGTGATATTTGGTTATCACTCATTGTGATTTTTTGATTATGACTAAAAATAATTTAATTAAATATCATAATTTGAATATGGTATATATTTCGAAAAAAAGAGAGTATGTATTATAGAATGATAATCAAAGACTAAGCAGAGGAATTTTTGGCTACGACTACAAGGGAGGAACGATTATCGGAAAATTACTATACATAACATATTTTAAAAAATTATTATACATTAATGAAAAAATTTATAATTTTTACAATTCTCATTAGTTTTTTGTAAATTTCTTTTCCTGACACCATCGAAGTGTAATTTCTCCAAAAATGATTCGGAAAATAACTTGATGGTTGGATTTTGGAAACAAAATTATAAGTAAGTGATTTTTTTAAATTTTTTTTTTTTTTTTGCAATTACACTTCAAATGGGTGTCAAAAATCTAATTACAAAGAGATGGAAACCACTCTATCAATTTACTAAAATACTCTTGTTTCTAATCTTCTTAATTCTTCTTAATATAAAACTCTGGCCATTGACAACCACTGCCGCAACCTTTTCTAGCCCCTCTCCCATCATTCTAGACCCCCTTCCTCACTCATTCATAGGTTTACAAATGAACTAAACTGTTTACGAACAAGCTCGACTCGGTTAGTAAACGAGCCGAGCTTGAGCTCGAATAAGCTCGACTCATTTATCTTTATTTAAATTATATAATAAATATATTATTTATATATTAAATGGTATATAAATATATAAAAATAATAATATAAATGCATTATTTATATGTTAAATAATATAAATAATATTTTTTTATTTAAATAATATAAATAATATATATATATATTTTTTTTATCGAGCTGAACCGAGTAGAACTCAAGTTTCATTAGTTTTAATGAACTGAGCCGAGCCGAGCTCAAGCTCAATAAACGAACTCGATAAGCAAACGAGCCGAGCTCGAGCTCAGCAAAGCTCGGCTCGACTCGGCTCGTTTGCAGCCCATGTCACTCCCCACCCATCATCCACTATTCTCTTCCACCCTAGCAACTAAAACCCTAGCCATCGAAACCCCACAATTTCCTCAAATCTATTAACCCTCACCTCTTTACCTATTTCTTCAAATTATTGTTGGGTGCAAGTGTTATTTGTGCTTAGTACAAATATAATACGTGCATGTTGTCAGTGAGAAGTGTCCAACTCTTCACAATTTGTACCTGTACAGGACACACTTAAAAATAGTTTGTACTTATACATGCATACTTAAGACTTTTACTCGTGCACACAGTGGACTTGCACCTAGCATAAGTATTACTAGCACCCAACAAAAATTTAGCGAAGAAAGCGGTAAAGGGTTAAGACGATGAGGGACTAAAGGAGTTTGAGGAGTTACGGTGGCTAAGGTTTTGGTTGATTAGGTTATTGGGTGGGGTAAGAAGGAGATAAGGTGGAGAAGTTGGGCTCGAGAGGGTAGGTAGTGGTAGAAGAAGGTAGAGAAAAGGCTAGGGGTGGTATAGGAGTGGTTGCCTGTTGCAGGAGTCGATGGCCAAAGTTAACAAGTGGAGAAGAAGATAACAGAAGGGCTACTTGTTAACATAATTTTTTTTCCCCCTCCTTTAGTCGCTTAACTAATAATAGGCTATGAGTAAATATTGTTATTGAACGAACATTGTTAGCCTTGCACCATCGTAATACTACCAAGCATGCACGGGGCTTCCGTCATAAGGGTTGATGTTGCCAAAAAACTGATGTTTTGAATCAAGATTGGTTTCCCTTCATTATTCAAAGCAACCCAAGCAGCCCCTACCTATTTGAGTGCTGTTTCCAAGCTCCATCTATTAGAAACCTATGAGGAGATGAATTTAAGGAGCATTATACATTGTTAGTAATAGTAATAGAATTAATAGAAAGATTTTCAACTACATCGTGTGATAAAGAAGTTTGTAGTTTTGTATTCTATTTACTAAAATCCCAATTCAATAGATTAATTGCACACACAGCCTGGATTGGGTCTTCAATGATGTGTTCAAAAGCTGCTTTGTTGATGAATCTAGCTTCCCTAAAGTATTTTAATTGATTCAACAATAGCTACCTTGTCCGAGGCAATATATAGCCATTCTTGAAACCAAGAGCCCACTGTTAAATGCTGTCCTATATCAAAGTTCAACCCCAAACTAGATCCTCGCTATAGCGACCCTAGTTTGAATCCGACCCGTTGATGTTTTGGATCCGGATTTCATTGCCTTTTATGGTTGTTCATGTCTTGCTTCTGCTCATTGTTTATTGTGTTTGGTTATTGGAGTGTCTTGATTGCGTTGGGAACAGGTTGGCAACTTATTTCTCAAGCTGTTGTTGCCTAGAATTTTTCTTCTGCGCTTAAGCGGCATTTCCTGTGCTCAAGCAGTCATTGTGAACTTCCAGCACTTTTGTAGGTCTGCAGAGATACTGGGAGTTGTCATTCTTCGCTCGAGCGGCCATTCTTTCACTCGAGCGGTGTTTGCTCGAGCGGTGGTCACTTGTTTGTAAAACTTCTGAGAGTTTGTATTCTACGCTTGAGCATACTTCCTATGCTCGAGCGGTCACACCTTTTGTGTTTGGATGCTTGAGCGTCACTTCTTGTGCTCTAGCGGTCTGCACGTCTATATAAGGTCGTAGTGAACTGAAAAAGTCACTTTTTGCTTTTCCCTCTCTTTTCTCTCTTTCTTTTTCGCCATTTTAGGGTTTCTTAGACTTAAAAGCTTGGGTTTCATCTAGTTACACAGAATTTTCTATCTCTAGTCCTATAGATCAAACATAGAGGGTCGTAAGGGCTTTCTTTTGATCTAAATGGATCGTGTTTTCGTCGCCGGTGGATTTTCAGCTTCTCTCCCCTTCGCTTCAAAAGGTAGGGATTCTTGAGCTTCTTTTCAATACCTCTCTATAGATAAACTTGTGGTATTTTTACTATATTTAAAATCACAGTTTATGGTTGATTTTGTTAAAAAGCATATGAATTGGTTTGAGTTTAAATTGGTGGGTTTATGGGTTATGTTTACATTTGATTTTGGGTTGTAAAACTGTGTTTAGGATATAGGATTGGAAGGGGTTGGTATTCCATTCGTAAATCGTAAAATGTTGAAGAAAGGTTGTATGTAAATTGAAAATTGAGGTTATGTTGTGGTTGTTTACCAAATTGGGATTTTGGGGCTAATAATAGTAGATTTTGGTCATTGTTGCGTATGTTGCGAATTGGAGTGGAGAAACCCTATTTTTAAAACAAATTGGGATTAGCTATCTTTTTTTCTTTTTTTTTATATAGAATGTGAGAGTTTCCAATGAACAGGAACATGGAATTACCTAAGGGATATTTATTATTTCAGATTATGTGATTGACGTCCAGAGTTTTGTCCTTGGCCATCGGTGGAGGATGGTATTGCTTGTTGCTAGAGATAGACTATGAGTAGTATTGTAGGATGGGCTATGTGATGTAACATGATGTGTTGTCAATGATAAATGAACATTGAGAATAGACAATTCCATTGTTGAGTTATGGAGTATGTTGTTAAAGAGGTAACTGCAACGCTTATAAATGTATTTGTATTGTGAGACGGTTGTCGGATAGTATGATCTTGTTGTTTAGTAATTCATGTTGTGTTTGGAAACACTTTAAGAATGTAAGGAAATCCGTTGTTAGATGGCGGTGCGTGGAGCACATTTTGATGGAAATGGGTTAATGTATTTAATTATTAATAGTCGGGATTGTGATGATTGGACTAGGTGTATGTATTACACCTGTGTATTATTCATGATTGGTTAGCTTGTTATGCTTTTAATTTGATGTTGTTTGTGAGGTCCGTTTCTTTTCGGTTAAGCCAATAAAGTGTGGCGCCTTGACAGAGGTTTCTTCGTCCTTTCCGATTTGTTCCCGATAAAGTGTGAAAGGGGGTCTGTCTTCCGCCATATCTTAGCCAGCAAAGCGTGGTTCCTTGTGATAGGTTCTCCGTTCCCTTCCGGTTTGCGCCCGATAAAATATGACCTAAGGGGGCACTCCCTTCCGGGTGAGGCCGATAAAGTGTTATGTGTTATTGGTATTATTGGATCTACCATCCGTGCTGTAGGCCAGTGGAGATGAGATTGGTAGTATGTATTACTTCAGTTATCTCGTTTTGAATATATATATGTGTTGTCTGTTTTCATATTGTGGAGTATGTGTTGTCTGTTTTCATATTGTGAAGATGAGATTAGTAGTATGTATTACTTCAGTTATCTCGTTTGAATGTATATATGTGTTAACGGTTTTCATACCGGTCTTTTTTTTTTATCCTTGGGCCTATGGTCAAGGAAGGTTATAGATATATATTGGGATGTAAATGCTTATGGTGTATTGAGAAGTAGGATAGGGATTATGATTTGCATGTGGGGTTATATTTTTAGAATGGTTGTTTAAGTGAGATTCTTTTATCTTAACGTGAGAAGTTTCATAAAAGAAAGAATGAGGTTTTAAAACATTTTCTTTTGGGGGTACTTACCAATCAGTCCTATTAACTAGACTTATTTACCTACAGGTCCTAACTAATAAATTTAACACTATAAAAATAAGAGATTGATAAATTTATCACTATAAATTTATGCATAAAAACAAAGAGACTGATAAATTTATCACTATAAATTTATTCATAAAAATAAAAGACTGATAAATTTATCTTTATCACTTAATAAATTTATCAATAGGACTTAATGGGTAATAAGTCTCAAAAGTAGGACCTATTGGTAGTTTACCCTTTCTTTTGGAAGTAATGATGGAAATGTGAAAGAGAAGAAATAATTTTATACTGAATTGTGTCAAGAGTAACGTTTTGAGAAAAACACAGTTATATGAGTATATTTTAGATATTAAATGTCACACTACTCATATGGTATGTCATGATGCATTCATAATCATTTTTATCTGTATGTTGTGATTGGTTAAGATCTTTGGGATCTCTATTGGGCTTAGTGTTCGTCCCACGTGTTGATAAACTTTTTCAGGTACAAGACTGGAGGAATCGTGTATGACTTGAAGTCTTTTAATTGTTGGCCACGAGGCCCTTTACTGGTCCGGGTGCCTTGTATTGTATAAGAGTAAACCCCTTTTGTTTTATTTATTGTTATTCAATGTAAACTTAAGGGTATTGTACCATGTCTTATTTATGTCATCATTGTTGTCGTGGGAGAATATTATTATTTATTCTTGTTCATGTTCTCAACTAAATGGAATTATTATGATGAATTTGGTAATGGATTCGAATAATAAAAGTCGGGGCGTGACACTTGCCAAATATGTTTCGAAAATGGACAACCAAAAAATACATGTTCTAATGTCTTAGCTTCTTCATGACATCTAACATAGAAATAATCTTATTGGTAAGCCCCGTTTAGTAAGAGCATAACCAACAGGGAAAATGCGATGTAAGAATTTTCAAATAAACATTGTCCATTTGACTGGCAATTCCAGTTTCCATAACTTTTTCCACACAACGCAGTCTATGTCATATCCAATTGTGACCTCCCTAATACGCCCTTCAACGGCGAGAAAATACCCCGACTTAACGGAATAGTAACCATTTTTGGTGTGGCACCAAACATAAATGTCATGTTTATTGTCAGTAGGTATGTGAATGTTGAGAATATGTGGAACCATATCATTGGGGAACAAAGTTCGGATTAAAGGCTCTTTCTAGGTACTATTATTCTGATCGAGCAAATGTGCAACCTGAAGAAAAGAGAAAAAATTTCCTATTACCTGACCAATCATGTCATTGTTAATGGTTCGAATCCATTGGTCTTTAAAAGGATCAATTTTAGAGATTTTCCAACCCCATGAACAACCTGCCCTTAATTTACAATCCAGAAAATTATTGTGCTTACAATATTTGGAAAGGAAAACCCTTCTAATAGGGGAGTGTGGATCTGTGAATATTCCAAGCAACTTTAGCTATTAGGGCTTGATTTATGGCGCCTGGGTGTTTTAAACTTATCCCACCCAACTACTTAGGCAAGCACAAATGAGGCCAACTTTTTATGGTGAATAATACTATATATATTAATTAATGTACATACTAATATACTAACAGATGATGTAGTATCATTTATATGATTTTGGATATTTGTAACTTATATAATAAATGTTGTCAACAATAATATCATAATATTAGTTAGTACACTAGTGTGTACATTAATTGGTGCATGTAATGCCACCGTTTTATGTTTCATCTTGTCTTGGTATTAAACATAAAAAGTATCAATTAAAAAAGGCTAATGCTACTTGTTAAGGTGTAATTAACTTTCTATTAATTTGTCTTTATGTTAATAAAATTTTATTTTCAGCTTATTCATTAGATTATTAGATGTATTTATTATTTGAATATTTCAAAAGTTTTTAAATTTATATTTAATTAATTTGTAAATAATACTTTACATAATTCATGCATAAAAGTAATAATTATTTAAAATTTTAACAAATTTCAATATTCATTAAATAAAATAAAAAAATTTTAATTACTTTTTAACAAATACTTTAAGGTCAATTGTTAGAAAGATTTGTTAACAGTGTTAAAAAAATAAATTTTTTTAATATAATCTACATGAAGGTAAACGTAATAAAAAATGTATAATTTATTTAAGACCCTTATTAGAATGACCCATTAATAAATAATAAGGTAAATTATAAATACACCTCTTGAGATTTATATAAAATATGAATTATCCCATGTGATTTAAGAAATTACATGTTATCCCTTGAAATTTCTAATTTCAAAATAAATGACTCATTTTATTAATAAATCATCAAGATAACTAGTAGTTTTTTAATGATATCAGAAAATTATTTCAATTAATAATTTAAATAATTTTATTATTGTATATGAAAGTAGTTAGAATTTTTTTTCAATTAATTCTGTTAAAAAAAAAATTCTAATAAAAAAATATTTATAATTTTTTAAATCACATAAAATAACCTAAATTTTAAGTAAATTTTAGATGATATATTTGCAATATATCCTAAATAACATGAAGTAAACCCTTGCGACTGGACTGATCTTTAAACTCAATTTCCAACATAATTGGAAACAGGAAGAGCAATAAGGTTTTTTTTTTTGTCAGAAGAGGAATAAAGTTGGAAGCACTCAAATTGATAATTTTAAAAGTGCTCTGTTTGAAAAAAGGGCACCGTCAATGTATTTGCGTGCAATTTACGAGCCCAAATAAATTATTTTGTGGAAGGGCCCACATTAGAACATCAAAGTCAGAGGTCAACTACACGTGACAAGAAAAAAAAATTTAATGGTAACATTTTCATACTTAATTTGGAGTGATTGTTCGGTATTCTCGAAATATGAATACGTGATATTTTATAAAGTTTTGATTGATAGAAAGGGATAGAAATTCACGATTTATATTAAGAATAGAAGAACAATACGAAACTAAATAATTGATGATTAATTTAAAATATGACAATCACATTCCTAAATTATTGAATAATTTTCCCTTCATTTGGAACAACTCCTCTCAAGATAGTTAAGATTATTCTGTGGATTTTGTTCGGCCTCATGACAGTAATCTGTACCATTTATCTTGCAAGTTTTGAAGAAAATATTATATATGTAAAAATTAATTTAATAGGATATCAATAAAAACACTAATTTATCGTATTTTATTTCATAAATTAAATGGTTCTAGTTTAAAATTATATTTGTCATGAATTTTATAAAATAAAACACAATTAATTAGTGTGTCTATCGATTTCCAATCAAATTGATTTTTTTGTATATATATAGTATATATTTTATTTGTTCGAGACTTATGAAATGAATGGTTTGAATCATTGTCATAGGATCTCACAAGACTTACAAAATAGAGTCTTGAGAGTCATGAAAGAAATAGAGTCTTGAGAGGAGCTACTCCGGTACTAATATTACAACATTTTCACATAGATTTATTGCTATAATTATTGTAATTTATCAAAACAATTTATATACTCAAAAAAAATTATGCACTTATATATATATATATATATAAAATATTGTTTACAAGAATTGTTCAAAAATTATGCTTTATTTATATATATACATAAAAAAATTAATAAATCATCATAAAATAAAATTTTTTTTGCAGCAAATAATATTATTGTATTGTTTAATACATAGTCAACATACAAGAACTAAATTACTAAATCATGATAAACATAAATTTTAATTGCTTGAAAATGGGCTAAAGAGCATATAACTACTATGAGTTTCTATTGATTAGTTTAGTAGTGTTTGATACAATAGGACCACAAATAGGGGTAATCCCAAATTCATTGATGTAGAGTCAATTGACCCACTAGATTATGAATTAGATAAAATTGACTCATTAAATTATAAAATTGACTTCTCTACAATTACTTAATAGATTAGAGTAACAAACAAAACAACTTAAAATGTATTGAGCCATTCTATACTACCATATGGATTTTTTAACATTCCTAGGTGATGGTTTCTTTTGAGAGGAGCATGTTTTATTTCTTTTAAAATTTCTAAGATTTTTTTGAACAATTTTACTCTTCATTGCTCGTGTTCTGTAGAGTGTAAAATGTACCCCATAAGCATGTTGACACAACAAGTCGTTTGTTCTATTATGTTTCAAATTTTAGAATTTCATAGCTTTCATTGTATATATCTATTATGATAAAATTTATATTTTTCAAAAACTATTGGACAAGATCTATGAAACAAGATATCAATTGACTATGAAATTATGTATAAAAAAAAAGTATGAAATTTCACACTTTTAAGTGCAGCATTGGGAACTTTCACACTATTGAAAATGCATTATAAAATTTCACAATTTTGAAAACAAACTACAATTGTGACTTTTCACTGTTTTTTAGTATGAAAACAATAAAATTTTAGATTTTTTGGTATCTAAACTATGAAATTTAACAATTTTTATTTTTGAAACTCTGAAATTTCACAATTTTTTGGTACTAAAATTATAAAACTTCACGCTTCTTGATATTAAACTGTGAAATTCTACAATTTCAATTTCTAAAACTATGAAATTTCATAATTTTTTGATATTAAAACTATAAAGTTTTGCAATTTTTTTTTATATATAAATTGTGCAATTTCGTAATTTTAATCCTTTTTGCTATCAAAACTATTAAATTTTTTTACCATATTAAAAGAGAGCATATTTTTTTCATCTCTTTAATTCATTTTGTGTATTAATGCAATAGATTGTACAAGTAGGATCCATCATATTTTAAAAATAATGAAATTTACCATTGCATGAGAAATCACAAAGAAAGTAAAGAGTGGGGTTTAAATACATAACTACTCCATCACTTCTAGACCATCTATACTCTAATGAAGTGGTCTTTACCTAATGTAGGGAGGATTAAGTTGAATTTTGATGGTTGTGTCAGAAAGAAATTAGGTTATGGAGGCTTTGGAAAGCTATTCCACAAGGAGACTAGAGCTTGGTTATGTGGTTATTATGGAGGATTAAAGAGTTGTAAAAGCTTAGAGGCTAAATTTTAGTCAGTATACAAGAGGCTCACCATTTTCCACCAAAGAGAACTGAGCAAAGTTATCATAGAAATAGACGCTGAGCAAGTTGTTAAACTGATGGATGAAAGACTAAGGCCTTCTTTGGGAACATGCTATTTTAGTAATTTTTTGGCTAAAATATGAGATAAAAAAACGAGTAATATGTTTGGAATAACTTTTTGATTTTTTACAAAAAAATATGCAAAAAGTAGAAAAAAAAATGAAATCTTTGACTTTTTAGTATAGGTTATAGACTTTTTGATTTTTTTAGTAACTTTTTTGACTTTTAGGCTAAAACATGTCATGAGAGCATGGAATGTTTGCGTCAATGCCATGACAAAGATTGGAATAGAACAACCAGAAGATCTTGTTGTGAATCAATCCTTAGATCTAGAATTCGCTTACATGTTAGGCTTGCCTAAAGAGAGAAATTAGTCCTTATTTGTTTTGATAATTTTTCGATCTACCAAAAATATATGCATATCTATATATATTATAAGAGAATGTTCTTATGGCTTGTTTTTTCCCCCCTCTTTTGCTCCTTAGATTTATCGATATTTCAAATGAATGGTAAATGCCCAATGGTCATTAGCTTAGTACCAAGGGGTGGCTAGGTATGAATTTACTTAAAACTCAAAGTGCCTATTAGCAAAGTTTGTGCAAACTTGACAAATAATTGCCCTTCACGCATTCAAAATTTTACAACTTTACCTCTATACCTGTTGTAATTTATTTTTGTTTGTGGGGTCATTGGCCTACTCTACCGAATTGAACCTTGATTTGTTTTATTTTTTTGTTTTACCATTGCTTTGGCTTTTCATCACTTCTTAATTTTATTTTATTTGGAGTTTTTTGTTTTTTGTTTTTAGAAGACTTAGAAATTCTTCAATGATATGATTAAAAAAAAATGAAGAATAAATTATATTAATCTCCCATTTAGTAAAGTTAAGAAAAAGAATGCTACTATTAGCACGTGTCTAAATTCTTTAGATCCCCCAATTTCTAATTTTTTTTTATTACAATTATATCTTGAAGTAAAATTACATTAAAAGACATCATTTAATGGAATACCAACCTACCAAATAAGAACTAACACTCTACAATATTGTTCACCCATCCATACCTCCACCTCCACCTCTAACTATACATATTCTACCTTTCTAAACCCTAAACATGTTACTTTTCATAATCACCTAACATAAACCTTAAACCGGTTACTATTCATAACCATCGTAAACCCTTAATGTGTCCTCTTCATCACCATCATAAACCCTCCTGAATCAGAAAGCTCTTTTCAAGTCCAATGTATTGCTCTTCGTCAATTATTTCACCTTGTAGAGCAATACAATGACAACAATTCTGATGAGGCTGGCGATCTATTGCTAAGTCTATCTATCTTGCATTAACATTCTTGGTCGTTTTCAATCATTTGTAGTTTTGATCGAGCTGTTCGGTATTAGTTTGCTGACTGTTAAGATTATGTTCGGCAATATAGTACTAAACACAAACATTTAATTCAATATATGGGTTCCGAATAATAATGCAAATAGTCGGTACTGGTGTGCCGAACAGTTTGATTTTTGTATTTTCAACACCAGATTATGTGTTTCGTGGGCGTTTTCTTGAAAGGAATTTCCGACGAGTTTTCTGTAATGATAGATAGGAATTTCCAATGAGTTTTCTGACAATATTCTTTGGACACCATTGAGTCAATTCCTCCTTTCATTGAGAGTTGACAGGAATTTCAATGATGGACCATCAATACAATGTTCTTCACTAAGGAAATGGTGTTTATTGATGTAATGACCGTCGATGTTCTTTTCAATAGGAGATGGATGGTCATCAAAAGAAGAAGGAGAGAGAGTGTGCAAAATTAGGTGGGTGTACCATTGGATGTGATAATATTATAAATAAGGGTAAATTTGGTATTAGGTGGAGTATTCAAAGAAATCTTATTGAAATTTAGGGTTTAGGGTGGGGCCTCAAAGAAATAGAGGGTTCAAAGAATTTAGGTAGATGCTAATAGCAACCCTTTAAAAAAAATTAAAATTAATGTAAATGGCATGATGATACAAAAATATACAAGACAGAATATATATTTCAATATAAAAAAGATGTTAACATCATTTTTTTATTTATACGACTAACGATTTTTTGATGAAGTCTAATGTAATTAAAAATTTTAAACCTTAGGGAGGTTAATGTAATTTACTGAATAAGGAATGCTACTGTAAAAAATTAACATCAAAATTAATTTGGAACTCTCCAATGACTAGATAAATATTGTGCTATATTTTAAAATTGTTAAAATTGACACAAGATTTAGTTATAATAAGAATTTGACAATCTTTTTGTTGCATGATTGGACTCATAGATAGCATTTTTATTTGAAATTTTGTGTTTAAAAATAAAAGAAATTATAATTGCACCATTGACCAACGTTGCTAAAATATTGCATTTGACAATATTCATTGTTCTTTTTTTATAAAAATAAATAAATAAATAAAAAATAAAAAAAGGAAGAGACAATATCCATTGCTAAGAATCTACAATGATTCAATGGCTTTGTTTGGTGGAGCTAGTTGATAATCATAAATCAAAAGGTAAAAGTATTTCTTTTCTAATTTCTAAATAATTAATTTTTTAAATTTATTTAAGTTATTTCTGTCTAATAAATTATAAATAGAAGTTATATCAAATGGTTTGGCACATACTCTGATTAAAATAAACTATAATTACCTCTTAAAAGTAGTAACAAACAACCCCAATAGCTAAATGGCTAGCTATTGTTAGAGCACCTCCACCCAATATGCCAAATTCAATGTGACAGTCTAACAGTTTTATTTTGACAAACCAAATGAACTCTACTTTAGTGTGTCAAAAGTTAACATGGCTTTTGGCATCACCCCTTCGTGCTTTTCTTTTTCTTTTTTTTCTTTTTTTTTTTTCCCATCAAATAGAAGAAGACTAAAGGTACACAAAAGAATTCAATTTTTTAAAATAGTAGAATAATATATTTGACATATTGGGTGAAATTTTTTTATGTCAAATTGTCAATTTAACTTCCAAATCTTAAAAAAAAGTTGACATATTAAATTTTAAAAATTTAGATAGGGATGCTATTATATTTAATAATGCAGACCGTCAAAATGTTATAATTAACAATGTTGATGTAATGGTGCAAATGTTATTTGTTTTATTTGCTTACAAAATATAAAATATAAATATTACATGTTGGCCTAATTAATTTATATTTTTATATAATATTTTCATTTTTACGTTGGACTCGTGTAAGGCAAGGACTTTTTTACTAGTATATATATATATTTGGGAAAAAACTTCCCACACTATGTAATTGTACGAGTACGAAATTATCTTCTCGTATAATCATGTTAATCAAGTATGCGCTCCTTCAAACGTCGTCGCTTTACTCCCTGAAAGCACAAACGTGAGTTAACCGGCGGGTGTGTGCTGGATACCTCTCCGATGCCTAAGTCAGCAAAATAGACAAATAGACAAAAGTTCTGTGTATTCGGGAATCAAAGTTGTGTTACCTCTACATAAGTTATGTTGTGAGCTTTTATAGGTTCCGCATGGCACAATCCTAGTAGGACTCTTATTCCTCCATGTAGAGTCCTCCTAGGAATTACACTCATGAAAGATAATGCTTATCCTTCAACACCCCCTCACTACTTAAACCAAGTGAGATGGTTTTACCACGGTTGGATAACAGTACGACCGAGCTAACACTACCCCTTTGTCATACTTAATCCAATGTCAATACATAGCTCGGCTTTCCTTTCACTTGTACCTCGGTTTTGGCCTGCTGAGACCGAACTAACTATACCAAGCTTCGACCAAGCTAACAAGAGCAAGGTCCGCACGATGCCCAAATACCTCATCTCTGAATACTTTGACCGAGTTAATCACCATTCCGACCGTGGTGACTGTAGCCATATTTGGACCGAGCTAACTATAAGGTCCTCTACACTCAGCCTTTTTTACCTCGGCCCATAGAACGGCCCATTACCGCGCCTTGGCCTAGCTTGGCCCTAATGCACATAAAAACTCCCTCTCAGTAATAATGTCAAACTAGTATAAACTTGAAGGAGGGTTTACAAAAAAATACTTAGAAAAGAGGAACTTCGGTTGGTGTTCTGTCAGAGAGTTCTTCGATACCTAAATCAATATGAGGATAAGTATCAAAATTGAGAGTACAGTGTAGATTATTGTGTACCTTTATTGGTTGAATTGTTGTGCTTAAATATGACTGGTGGTGGTGGTTGAGAGATCCTTACCACTTTTCATGTTTGTTCCGTTTTGTGTGAAATTATGTCCCACGTCTGCAGATTTTTAGGAGTGAATAAGTCCATATTTGCTGGACCATGCATTGACCTAGTCTGGCTGTTCGAATTACCCAATTCCAGCCCTTAGTCAATTCGGTAAAGAGACTAACTCATAGTCCTGCTCCCCTTTCGAAGTACACCCTAGCTAAATCTCACCAACCTGCTCCATGCTAGCTTGGTTACATGGCCTTGCTCTAATTCCGTTTGGATTTTTCCTCCCATAATAATATATATGTTTTTCCTCCCATAATAAATATATATATCAATAAATTAACTTTTAACCTCATTGCTAAAAGAGACTTTAATAGGAGAAATGTTATGGTGTGCATTTCTAAAGGGATGCATATGTCACAAAATGTGTAACATTGTTACAAATTGATATAATAAAAAATGTTGTAATTAAGTCATAAATTTTTACAGCATCAACCACAAAATTTTAAATATTTTATTACAGTAATTTATGATTAAATTATACAATTTTTACAGTAAAATGCATACGATGTGCACTCACACCATAAGATTTTCCATATCTATTAGCCTACGAAACCAATGGTAGATTGAACAGCAGTTACAACTGATGATGCTATGAGGTATGGATTAAACCATGTTAAATCGACGAGATAATATATCAATAAAAAATTCATTCATGATTTTTATATAGAACTGTGTGGTTCGATATGAACTTTATATTTTGAAACAAAATATTTATAAAAATATATTTATTTACAAAATATTATTATCACATTATTCTTGTGTAATTTTTTTTTTTAAAATATAAAAATAGAGTTTTCCTAAGTTGAATATAGAGAGGACGAAATATCACTTTACCCCTTAAATTATCATTCAAAAATCAATTCAACCTCTATTCTTTTAATTATATCAACTTTATACTTAAACTATCTAATTTTTGATAAATTTTACCCCTGCCATTTATAATGAAACGTGACGTGACACTCAAATTTTATTTGAAAATTTATTTTACCCTCCAAACTATCTCTAAAATATCAATTGGATTTCCAAACTTCATTTTGTTCAAGGGTCTAATTGATATTTTGGGGATAGTTTGGAGAGTAAAATGAAATTTCAGATGAAAGTTAGGTGCCACATTAACAACCTACGTTTGATTATACACAGCAATTAACAGTGAGAATAAATTTGATGCAAAATTAAATAGTTTAATATAAAATTGATATTATTAAAAGAATATGGATTGAATTGATATTTGAGTGAACTAACTAGGCCTAACTTAATTAACCATCATGACTCTCCTAAGAGCTTAGTCCTAAGGGAAAGGTCATAGGTTCAACTCTTCTTAAAGGGGAGTTGAATTAAGATGGCATTCGTTGGGCCGTGTTAGGTTCGAGTTGGGCTAACACTATATAATAACATATTTTTTGTCTGTCTAAGCTCGGTCCGTCCCTAACACTGGACTTCTACATTTGCCCAAACATTTCATAATTAAATGTAATCACACATTAGATTGACATCATTATAAATTGAAGAATTTTGTGTTGAATGTTGGGATCTTTATTATATTATAGATCATATGAAAAAAATTATATATTAATTTTAGTTGTATGATTTTATCATTACTTATTTTCAAAAAATAATGGTGATGTATTTTTTAATATACTATTATACCAACAGAACTTATATAATTTAAGAAATCATATAAAAGTCCAAAAATATATATATATATATATATCATTAACAATAATATATATCATCACCACAAATATGAGTTTCAGTCAAATCAACAAAGATAAAGTTTAGATCACAAACCCAACCCATTCGTATATCGGACTAAAAATGTTTGCTCAACCTAGCCCTATAGGCAAAAACAACCTTCCCAAAATATAAAAACATAAGGTTGGGTCAGTTGAGCCATGGAGCTAATGCCTATCCTTAGGAGGCAAGCACTTAAAGCATGTTTGTTTTGAAAGATAACACCATGGGATTGGACTATTAGTCTGGATGGACTAATAGTTTGTTGTTTGGTATGAATTTTTTGGTTCGGACTAATAATCCCCCCGGACTATTAGTCCCATATTTGCCGGACTATGCTATCCTAGGGGGGGGGATAGAAACCACGGGATAACTCATCCAATGAGATTAGCTACTAAAATTACATTTTTGCCCTCTGGTATTTAATTATGTATTATATTTAGTAAAATCCAATAAAATTTAAATGTTTCAATTTAAAAATACAATAATTTAATTTAATTTTTATTTTTGTTTTATTTATTTAATTTTTTAAAATAATTTTTTATAGATATTTTATTGATGTTTTATTTTAAAATTTTATTTATATTTTATTCAATTTAATTATTTAAATTTTAATAGATGTTTTATTTTATTTCGTTATGTAATTATTATGATTATTTAAAATAAATTTATTTAAAATTTTAATTAAAAAAATAACATATATTTTTATTGATATTTAATTTATTTAAAATTTTAAAAATAAATTTATTTAATTGTGCAAAAAATAAAATAAAACAAATTTTTATTTAATCTAGCTAAAAATAATTAAAATATTAAGGGAGATGCACCAATAAATCCCAAATCTTTATCTTTTGACCCAGTTGGTCCTATATTTTATTTTATGATCTGATTAGTCCCAATCTAATGTTAATGACCAAAAAAAACCTGTGTTACACTATGTTTAGCGCCTTTTAGTAAGGGTGATTGAGGAATACCCCAAGTTGGTATTGACTAAAATACCCAAAACCCTTACTGTGTAGATGTTTCTTTTCCCTCCAAACAGATCGTAGTCGAAGAGTCGTGTATGGAAGTTTTAACAGTCAACCGATGTTAATGGCGTAATGTTAGGAAGTCCAGTTTCAGATTCCTATTTTTCGATGTGAAATTCTTGTGGATTGGGACAATAGAATACGAATTTTACCCTAATCCCTAGCAAATACGTAACCCCCTTCACTCTTGATACATCCACATCGGTGTAGTGGGTGGCTGTGACGCTGTTGTGCTTCGAAGCAGTGACGGAACACCTTCGTAATCCGGTGCAAGTGACCGTGTTTGGCAATAATGGCTTCAGGTACGTTATTCGTTTGTATACATCAACCCTTGTTTTCGTTTGTGTTGGCGCGGATGAGGTTTGTGGAAATTGTAATGTGTGTAATATTAGGCGAACTGCAAAATATTGTAGTTATGTTAGTGTTAGTGTGGAATTTGTAGTAATGTTAGTGTGGTTGATGTATTTGCAGAATATTGCAGTAATGTTAGTGTTAGTGTTAGTGTGTAATATTAGGCGAAATGCAGAATAGTGTCGTAATGTTAGTGTTAGTGTGGAATATGTGGTAATGTTAGTGTGGTGGATGTAACTATGATGGTAATGGACTTTTGTGATAGGGTGTGTCCTGGGTTTTTTTCTTGGAAGGGGGGCTTGGAGGATGGTTTTGCTATTTTGTTGGTGGTGCATATTAGCCTGTACTTGTGTGGGTTTGCTATTTTTACATTGAAAGCAATAGTAATGGTGTTCATAATATGTGTCAGTTGTGTACTTGTTTTTTTTTAGATAGGGGGGTCATTGTGTGTGGGGATTTATTGTTGGTCTGTGATTAGTCGTAATGATGTTATGTAGTGTGTTAGACAACATTCAAATCATAGTGAAGTGGTGACACGTGTATTGTTTTGTAATGAATTAACATAATCTGGGTTGGCGTGACTGTAGTTGTTGTATGGTTTTCCAGGAATGCGTAATTATGATTTGTTGCGTTTGTATGTAATGTAGTACAAAATAGTGAAATTATTTTGTTGTAAAGTGATAATGGCTAGTTTTTTATAGTGTTGCATGTAATACGCCATCGTCATGTACTATGCAATGGTAGGTTTAAACGAAATGTTGGTGTGTCATATTAATGTTCTGTTCATGTTTTACGTTTATGGTATGACATGGGGCGTGATACTATGAGTGTATTTGCTGATTTCTTTGATGTTGGAACATGTCGTGGTGTTGGTTGGTGTCGTTTGGTTGGTGGGGTATAATCTGTTGAAATTATTCATGACGTTTTACATGTGTTGTTGGGATTTTTAGTTTGCTCCTGATAATTTGCATGTAACACATGTTCAGGTAGCAGTGGCAATAGGAATGGTAAACGGAACATTGGCACGAGGTCATCGCAAACGTCGACAAGGCTGGCCAGTAAAAGACAATCAAAACTCCCATTCAAGAAACAAAAAGGGCCTTGTGATAGTGTGCAGAAAGCTGATGTTGATCCGACGAAGTTAATGTACCGATCCAACATATCAGGACTGATTAGCATAGTGCTGGAATTGGAATTACGTGACGGGCACATTAGACAGTTGCAGAAAACCCCTTTCTAGGTGATGATTAATGCTATTCGTGTTCACGAGCTTGATCCTAAATCGTTCAAAAAGTGTGATGCGACGGTATGTCGGATTATACAAATGTACAACCCTGAAGATGAGAAGTTCCACATTGGTGGAGCTAAGTTACCATTGCGGAACAACAACATCAGGTTGATATTTGGGGTTCAATGTGGGAAGGAGAAGTTGGATTTAACACAAGGTGGAAAAGGCCCCTCTGATTTCATCCAAAGACGTCGTGCAAATGTGACCCGAATATCTTCAAAAGTTATCAAGGATCTGCTGGCAGAAGCAATCTGTGGTCGTACAGAGCGTGACGAAGAAGATGTGGCGAAATTGCTATGTCTTTACGTTTGTGCGAAGTTATTTTTCGCGACGACCGGCGAGCATATAGGTTGGGCGTTTGTTCGTGTGATCGACAAACTAGACACGTTAAGACACTATGACTAGACTGCAACAATAAGGAACACGTTGGTTGGCTCGCTGAATGAGATGCACAACAGGCAAGAGAAGGTGACTGGTTGTATTGTATCGTTGCTGGTACGTACAGTAGCAACATGACCAGCACAAACATGATTCAAATAAACATAAAACACAGTCTTCAGTCTTCTACGCGTATATTTAATGATTGTTTTGTGGTTTAATTTCAGTTTTTGATTTGTGAACATTCAAACATCATCACTCCAGAACGGCCAAACGTGACACCAAGGTTTTGTCGATGGAACATTGGAGTAGCTGTGGGGAAACTAAAAGTAATAAATTTGTCAGCAGAAGGTTGCATTGAGGTATTGAATAAAACCATTTAAATTTTTTTTAAAAAAAATTTCAACACAAAAAATTGTAGTTAATATGTGTTTTATTTTTAATTTTTTTGCAGATGTAGTGTGGGAAACTTGTTGGGACAATTACTGAGTGCCATATTCTGAAACTGGCTACTGCTGCGAATGAACCAGAAGAAGGTGGTAGAATTAAGATGGATGTGGATGCAGGTAACGTGTGCAATGGGTGTGGGGCTGTTGTTGAGACAGATAGTGTTGGCAGCATTGAGCCAAGCTTCAATTGTTGGCAGCCGGACATAGCAAATGGTGGTAACATGAAAATGGAGGGGGGGAATGATGATGAGAATAAAAATACTGGTACATCGACCAGCAAGGAAAAAGTGGATGGGAAGCTGGCGGCAGGTGGACAAGTGTGGCCGGTATTATTCTCGGATCTTCCAGAACTGTCCAGCACTCCGGATGGTAAAGCCTTGGGTGAGGAACAAGGGGGGGTGAACGATGAGTTAATAACTTGTAAAGTCAGAATTACTGAGTTGGAGAGTGAAATCAATGTTAAAGACGCACGGGTACGTGAACTAGAACAGCGTGTCGAAACACTGGAGAAACTTCTCGGGAGGCATGCTGGTAATTTGTTTTCAGACTTGCATAGTGTGATTGTCGAGAATGATGCTGAAATTGCTCGACTCAGTAAGCTGGCTAATCGATTTGAGTCAAAAATAAGCAATTTGGAGGATAGTCTTGATGATCTTGAGGTGCACGAGGTAACACAATTTGTTGTGAATGATAGATCCAATCAGCGAACACCAAGTAACAGTCTATCAGGGAAAGTGAGTCTTTCTGGCAACGTGACCAGTGCCGAAAGTACGCAGCACTCTGCGTGTCCTGCAGGGCAACCCGAAGACGCTGGCATCACTGAATTAGGAATTGTTGAGAACCAAGCTGGGATTGAAGATTTGACGGTTGACTTTGCCCATGGGAATGTACATTCAACTGTGCAAGGGGTTGACGGTAGCTACAGTTCCTGAAATGCACAAGTAGTGCCAGGTGGTAATGTAGAAAATGGCGCAACTGTCGTTGGCGTGGAAGCTGGTTGTGAACACAAAGCAGCTGCACCAAGTTCTGGGCCGAAAATTACGTCACTGGTCAAGCGGGTGAAGAACAAGGCAAGACGGGAATTTAGGTTATTTGATTACGAATATCCTGGCATATTTGGGCGACCACAAGTAAATGCCAATGTGAGACTAGGTAAATCGTTTGAGCCCGGGGTGATTTACAGTGTCGAGGACGTTAAGGTGGAGCGTAAGACATGGAATGGTTTTGGTATGAATAGAAGGCACACTGTGTGGAACATGTTGAAGGATGAAGATAAGCAACTACTACAGAGAATGTACAGTTTAGAGGGGGATGGGTAGGTTGTTCGTATGGAATGTTGTAGTGTTTGACATGTAGAAGTTATAAATTCAAATTTATGCTGGTTCTTAAATTTGGTTTATGATGTGTAGGTTAATAGTATGGGATGGTGGACACAATGGAATACAAGTGCATTTCAGAGACATCAAAGATTTGGTGCAGCAAAACTCCATCCATTGGAATGTAAGCTAGTCTTGTATAATTTACAGTTGATTTTTTTTTTTTTTTTTTTTGTGGAAGGAAAAACCCCCTATGCACATCTAAACATTGCTTCATTCGTATCGTGGTTGATGTGGCTGTGACAAAATGGCAGATGAATTTAACAACACACAATCACGAATGCGTAAATGCAGTCAGAAAATGGCAGTAGCACACAGTGGACATAAATTTACAAATTCTTATTACTAGTGCACTGGAATTGTAATGGGTAACATATGGTGTAGGTAATCGATGCATACGCTGTAATGTTGACTGAAATGCATAAGACGGTGTCTGGTAGACCAGAATATGTTAGCACATCATACATTTACACTAGCGTATGTTCGGTATGTATGGTAACTATCGTTTGATTGCACGAAATCTGAAAATAATATTTGTCGTAATGAAATCTGATATGACTAGGGTGGTTTTAGACAATTGCGCAGGATACGATGTGAAACAGTAGCGCTATATCACGAACAAAGTACTTGAATGTTCACATGAAAGCTACGCGAGGTTGCAGATACACACTTTTTCCAGTCTACAACGCCAACCATTAGACAGTCATGGCACATGATTCAGAAAGTGGCAATTGGAAACATTACAACTCAATGAGGCCAAGATGTGGAGTGCGCAATGAGCATTACAACGAGGCTCTAAAAGTTGTAAGTACTGTTTATCAATTTTAGTTTTGAATGTGCGTAATTGGCGAATTGTAATTTTGGAAGTTTTAATGTTACCGTGTACACAACTACACTAACATGTGGAAAATCAACAGAAACAATGGGTGGCCGACCACCATAACAAATTTGTGAAGCCAAGAGTTACAGTTGAGGGTGTTGGGGCAGACCTGTTTGATGGGAGTTTTGTATCTGTTATGGATTGTCCACAACAAGTGCCAGAGTCGTAAGTAATGTTTATTTTAGTTTGAGTTTGTGGTTTTGATGATGTATTGTGTACGTGACGTTGGTAACGGTGTATGTGAGTGCAGGTCGGATTGCGGGATATACGTGTGCTTCATAATCAGGCAGTACATTCGTGGGGCAGAAGTGAATACTATAATGGACGGTCTGACCCCAACTGGGCTACGAGCTGCGATGGTGGACATGTTCTTAAGTGACCCGGACAGAGGACTCCGCGAAAGGACATTGTAAGAGGTATTCACGTTAGTCATTGCAGAAGGGGCGACAACAGTATTACTGTCATGACCCCAAACCCGCCCTTGTAAGTTTAGCATCGTAACCGGCCAGTAATCCGTGGATTACCGAAGGCCTCTGAACAGATTAGCAAATAATAAGGGGCTGCGGAAGCAATAATATAAAATAGACAAGGTTCAATGAACTGTGATAACGTACATGGGACAGTACATTTCAAAACTTATTTATATATATACAAACATGCCAGTCCAGATACACAACATTTACAAGGTATTTACAGAATGTACTTCCCAAGACCTGACTTTACAAAGCGTACATAAGGACTAGCACGAGTACAAAAACAGCCATGGCATTAGGCTTCGTTCGGAACCTCCTCGGGAGGCACAACAGTTGGCTGACAAAAACAAAATAGAAGGCCGTCAACTCTGGCCCTGGTTCTGTGCCGGCTTACCTACATACATAATATAAACTGTGAGCGAAAGCTCAGTGAATAATAACAGAGTAAAGGGGTTATATGAATGAGTCCATACAGATTCAGAATTCATAATTCAGTTTCGTATCAAAACCATAACTTGTCTAGATCATATACAGACAGGAATCATAAGCCTTGTTTAAGTTTACGTGATACATTCTTTAGCACTAGCAGAAACAGTTGACCCATAAGGGACGGCTATAAAGGCATACAGTTGACTCACGTGCACGGAGACGATACAGTTGACTCATGAGACGTACAGTTGACCCATAAAGGGACGTAAGGATCCATAACAGTTGTGTAGCATGCCCGCGAGGGACCCCGCGCTACACGCTACAGTTCAGACTCGATTTTGTTTGCGGTTCTAAATCTGAACCAAAGAGTCCAAATCCGGCAAATCGTTTTGAGAAAACAGATTTTTGAAAAGAAGTGCCAAACATGGACTGCTTTTCCAGATACAGAGTCGCCACCTAAATATTTTTTTTTTAATGGGGAAATTTAGGAAACCCTGACTCGGTGCCAAAGGCCACGTGTCCGTCATCACCAAAGTTGCCTCGGCTCGGGAACTTGGGTACGATTGGGGAAGGTCAGCTATGAGCACCCCTTCTCGCCCGGTCCGAAGACCGGCCTCTACTAACCGTGATATCCGATTTTGAAAACGTTATGTGTTCTTATTCCGGTTATTAGCCTAGAATTACTATGTTATGCGCACAGCAAACAAGTATAGACTAGATCGCCTAATTTGGAAACAAGCATTGCATATCCGTTTGTTTTAGAAAACGCTTTGGGATTTGCTACTCGCAAGTAGGCTAAAACACGGATTTCAATGAGTTATTCCAACTCAAACAATTCAACCTTCACCCACAGGCATTCAGGTAGTTTATAACACATAAGCATCTAGCCGCATGGTAAGCATGCTGTCATGGTAGCATTCACACGCATGCGGTATGCTAAAGCATAAAACACTTACAAATTACTCCACGCTGAAATGAGAACATGTTAGTGATCAATGCATGATCCAAGTCCATGTTAGGTGCCTAATGCATCGCATGCAAAATGTCACTCGAATAGGCTCGGCTAATCTAAGGATGACATGTCAAATGCATAAATAGCATGTATTCAAGTTAGATTTGAAATACTTATGCAATTAGCGTGATGCGCCGAGCCCGGTGCATGCAAGACCGATGAATGATACACGCATGCATAGCATAAGGTATGCTAAATTAAATATGCCCTAATACTAACCATCAAAGCAGGTAAGTAAAAGGGAGAAAGAAGTGGGGGTTGGAAGACATACACACACTTACCCACACTTATTACAGATTCGCCCTCGCCCGGAGGGACCAAATAAATATTACAGATAATTAACCTACAAGCTAATTAAATATTACAGGCCATCTAATTAGCTAAGCAAATTAACTAATCTAGGGAAAACAGTAAACCGCCTCGGGAGGAGAGCCTGATGCAATGCATGCTCGGTCTTGCTCGGAAATGCACTGCCATGCGCAAGCTGCCTCTGTTTTCCCTCTTGTATTCCTTCGAAGGCTTCCAAAGCCTCAGGGTTGCCTCTCTGAGCACTGTGCAGTACCACCGGCTGGGGAGAATGGCCACCGGCCGTAGGAGATGTTCATCGGCTGAGAATGAATCCATCGGCCACTAATTGTTTGCCGGTCGGCACTCTGTGCAGTCGATCGGCAAAAAGTTCCTGCAGAACCTGTTTGACAGCAGCAGAGGACAGAGCTTTGCATGGCAATGCAATTCAAGCCATATATGCACCAATCATGTCCCTTATCATGTTAGTGACTCAAAGGGACATGCTCCTTGGTTCTCGGACCATCAATCGCGCATTTCCATGCATGATGGCCCAAGGGACCAAGTGTGCACATTTTGATGTCAAATGCAATGCAAACCAACAAACCAAAGGGGGCCTAATTCCTATCACTAGATCAAGGAACAAGGCATGCATGCATGATGCAATGCAACCTAGGCATATGAACTAGCATGCAACATGGACAATGCAATGTATACATGCAAGCATGCAAGCAAACGTGCAAGGTAAGCATGCAAACAAACATAGGATGGACTTAAACATGATTTGGGCAGCCCTAATTAGGCCCAAAACAGTGGCCATAATGCTAAGCACATGAAGGCAAATGTACATACAAGCATGCATGGATACATGGTTCAAGACTTAAGCATATTGAAACAACTTCTAAGCACACTTAGAAGAGATAATCATGGACCGTTAACATACAATGGAAAGCTCTGAAATCATGCTAAAATGGTGCCAAACCAAATGAACAAAACAAGCATGGCGTGCAATCAAGGTCCAAAACTTGAGGCAAGCCAAGAGGCTTAAACCAAGGCCAAGTCAACCAAGCCTCACAAGACCAAGGGGACTTAAAATAGGTCTAATGCAGACCTAAACAACACCCAAGGAACACCTAGATGGCATCTAAGTGACTCAAGTATAAAGGCATGCACAAATGCTTAACATGGAGCATACAACACAAACATTTGAAGCATCAAAGAAGCTATGAAATGCAAGCATACAAGCATGCTAAGTGGACTGAAATATCATGGCAAATGGTCCCAACCCACTAAATTAAGGCAAGGATGCATGCTATACATTCACACACTTAAGGCCAACAAACCAAAAATGCAAAGGGGCTATACTAAGCATGCCAAAGTCGACCCAAACAACTAAGGATAGACCTCAAACATAGCAAAATAAGCACAAAGCTTCACAAAGCCAAGCCTAAAACATGCTAGAACAATGGTTTACAACCTAAGGCATGTTAAGACAACAAAATGGCATTTCAAGGCATGTATGCTAAGCAAGCATGGTGTACCAAAACCAACACACAACAATGCTATATCATGGCAAAATAAGCATAAATAACAGCCAAGGCATGGTCCACATGAGGCTTAGCTAGGTGCTCATTAAAGAGGCAAAAATGGCCCTTTTCAAGGACAATAAGGAGAGAGGGTGGCCCTCTCCTTCTTGGGACTTCAAGGCACCATCCTTACCACTGAAATCTCTCAAGATTTCAGTGGTGAGGAGGCCCAAACACCAAAGTCCCGGAGCTCACTCAAAATAGCACAAAATGGAGCCCCTCAAGGCTTAAGAGGGGTCAAACACCTCCAAACCACAAAACACTCTAAACAAACTATTTAGAGGGCCCAAAAATAGAACTTTTTTATATTATACACTAAGCTCAAAAACAGTTTTAAGATAGGCTAACAAGCTATGCAAAAATGGGGGAAAAGGGACTAGTTTCTTACCCTTGTAGAACCTCTTCAACAATGGTGGACCAGCTGCTCCCTTGAGCTTAAAACCACCCAAGAACCTCAAGAACAGACCTCTGGTCCTTCAAAAACTAAGAAAAGGTGTAACACTATCTGTTTGTGTGCAATAGTGAGCCTAAACACACACAAATACAAGAGAATGAGAGATATAGATATAGGATAGATACAAAATCCTAAACCTAGAACCAGAGCTCCCTCTGAACTTTTCTAACAAATCTCCAACACTAAAGCCAAGAGAGGAGGGCTCCTCTTATAGAGAAGCCAATCTTGTAAAGCTTACTCAAGAAGCTAATAAGAAGGCCATCCCTCCATACACGTGTATGGAGGGGAACAAAATGCAAGACAGCTGTCTTAAAATATCTGCAAAAGCAGATGAACAGTAGTCGGCTGCTCAAAATTGCCATTTTGACAAAATGGACTGCCGACTGGCAACAAAGAATGCCGACCGGCAATATACATTGCCGATGGCAACAAGACACCAGCCGGTGGCCTCTAGCCATGGCCGGTGATGTGTGGGGATACCTCACAAGGCATTTCCTGCCCCTCCAAGGCAAAACACAAGTGTTTGGTGCAAAACCAGACACTAAACAGTCGAGTTCGGAGACCCTGAGGCAAGGCGCGTAGCCGAAACCTCCGGGAACTCCAAACGAACACAAACATGGATGATCACCGGGTGTTCAAATGGTGATGTCCAAGTCTTGAGGACGGTCAAAAATGGGGTGTCTACAAGTTGGCTTATGAGACGTACAGTTGACCCACAAAGGGACGCAACAGAACAGATAACAATTATCATTTGAGGCTAAGAATGTCACGAATACATTTCAGAAATATTGGACAACCATTCATTCATACAGAAAATATTACCTCGGCAAGCAGATCATTTTACATCACTCAGAAAATACTTATAATTGAACATAACGTTACAAAGTTATTACTCACAGTGGGCCTTGAGACAAACAGACGGAGTAAGCTTGGTCAAACGGTATGTGGCACGTGACCTACACAACACATAACAGATACACACTTGAAACACACGTTCCAATTGTACAAAACTTATTTCGTTGGCTCCTAGCGTGTTTCTAATCTCTTATCCTCATAAGAGAGTCTTAAACATGGCCTAGGAATGCCTAGGATGAAATGAGAATACAAAGATGCACTTAGGAACACTTTTCAAAGTTTTGCTGAAACAGGGGTCCCGCTCGAGTGTGTATTTCTCCGCTCGAGCGGACATGCAGACAAAGGGACCCGTTCGAGCGTGTATTCCTCCGCTCGAGCGGACTGTAAACTACAGTAAAAGTACTGGATGCATGAAATTCACACTCGATGGGCGCTCGATACCTGCTCGAGTGTGAGACACAAGTCCTCGCTCGAGCGTGAATTACCCCGCTCGAACGGACTGTAAACATGTGAAAAGTACTGGATACACGAAATTCCCGCTCGAGCGTCACTTTCCCCCGCTCGAGCGGACTTCATGAACTCAGTGTTTACGCTCGAGCTCGGAGTTCCCCGCTCGAGCGTGAGTTCAAAATCTGGAATTTCCAGATTTGAACCTCAAGCTCAAAACTCAACTTCAAAGCATCAAATTCGATCCTTTTGGGCTAATTTTCTGGAAAACTCTTGTAAACTCATAGTATAACATGTTTTGAAGATCAATTTGCAAAATCAAAGCCCAAAGGTAGTTCAATTAAACATGATTTCAAGGAAAACTTTAAGAACATAATTTAAATGTAACATGCATGAATTCTCATGACTTCTAATGCTCCAAAACATGATCCAAAACAAGATTAAGCTCAAGAATAGGATGAATTCATGGACTATAACAAAAATGTGGACATGCATGTGGAAATTCATGAAGAATAACTCCAAAATCCAAAAATATGTGCATGCATGCTGAATTAATCCTCAATTCAACATTTTAACCCCATTCTAGACTTAGATTACTAATGTCTCATGAACCATGCATGAATTAATCTTAAATTCACAATTGAAAGGGAAATCTCTTACCTTAAGTCTTGAATTCCAAGCCTAGAAGCTCAAATTTGCAAAGCCTCTTCAATTCTCCTAAGCTCCAAACCAAATCTCTAGATGAATCCTATTTTCTCCTAGCTCTCTCTCTCTAGTCGGTTTTAACAAGGAAAAATGGCTGAGGAAATATGTTTCAAAGTGTAACAAGGTTGGTCTCCAAATCAAGCCACTAAGTGGCATAATGGTAGATAAGTCCAACTAATGTAATTTAGCTTTATTTAATCGTACCAAATCAAATTTAAATTAAATCTACCATAAAATTCTATAAATTCTAACTAGCACATATATCAAGCCAATTTCTGACTCGGACGCCGATAAGGCTTTCAATTCGCTAACCG
Organism: Camellia granthamiana; assembly: GCA_036172215.1. NCBI lineage: Eukaryota > Viridiplantae > Streptophyta > Magnoliopsida > Ericales > Theaceae > Camellia > Camellia granthamiana. Next base: position 62,267,726 of record CM069912.1, read on the forward strand.
AAACTAAAACGTGAACAGATATTTCTACACCGAACAAATAGAAACACAAAATCATGCAATCACACATGCAATTTAGTTCCAAATCCTTCCTAAATTATTGTTAGGCATAATTGAGCACGAATTAACGTTAATCTAGGGTCGGGGTTATTATAATTACAATGTTTATTTTATGATGTTTTATGGACGTACATAAATGTTTTGTTTTTCTGTGAACACAGAACGTTATGAGGGGAAAACTGGTTTCGTAGTTGTCGTACGTTACTTTTTTTTGTCATGGTGAATGGTGCACCAACGTTTAATCGTTGGTTAGGATCCGTTATTTTTTTGGACATAAATGTTGATATTATTTGGTAAGTAATTGAAATAGTTTCTCCTATTCCATAATAGCAGGTTTGAACATTATTGTCCTTGTCATTCAAATGTTGATATTACTGGTACGTATTTGTCCTTCCGTTACCATATGGTTGAGCTACGATGGTAATGTCCAACTAGTGTTAATAGTATGTTACGTTGTAATGTGCATGTGCATTATATTGTTTTTAAATTCCAGATGGACCTGGGTATGTAACTATGGCATGCTCTATACAGAAGTTGAGATGCTGACTGTGAGTTTGGGAAACATGATTTGCCACCATGGGATTATGCGTGGTTTGATGTATACGGAAGTTGACATGCAAAGACAATGAGCACGTCAACCACGTGTTTAATATGGCATGACAAAAGATTAATTTGCCATTGCCAGTTTAATTAGAATTGTGGAAACACCATTTGACCATAAGATAATATTACATTGGCATTGGATTTGTTTAAAACAGTGGGAACTGGGTTCATGTTTTGCATAATGACACTGAATTGTAAACAGACACCCAAACATGAAAAATACATTGTAATTCCGGTTATTATTTGGCACAGACAGTTTTGGGTGAATGTTTGGTATGATGTGCACAGATTTGAAAACAAACAGCACACATTACTGTTACAGTAAAGCAACATGAAATTGATGGCATAATATAATGACCACGGTGGTTGGGTGTTTAAAATGCAGTGTGTGATTGTTCAACAGTGGAAACAGAAATGGAAGCTGGGTTAGATAAAAAAAGTATATCCTACCAATTTGATTATACCAATAACAGAAAGTGAATGACTAATAAAAAAAAATCTGGAAAATAATTCTGAAAACAAAATATGCTACTCCAACAGAACCCCAGTTTGTTGGAGGAAAAATGAAATCATATGGCAGACCATCTACAACAACTCTTTGCATGTCTTCCTATTGTGATTGCCCAATTTTTCGCAACGTCCACAACGTATACGTTGCACTACCTCGCCCTTGGACGGAATTCTCTTGCGTTTGGGCCGACCGGGAGGACGCTTGGCCGTTGGTGGTGCTATCAAACACTCAGTTGGGTTAAACATCGGCCTGTCCACTGTTGGGATTGGGTATATAGTTTCACTATAAATAGCTCGAAATGTATCAATGCAAAATACAGAGTCTATCGAATCGTAAATGTTTCTCCCACTATTATGGAATGCAACGACCGCATGGGAACACGGGAAACCGTTTATCTGCCACTGAAAACAGGAACATGTCTGCTTGACGACATCAACCAACACCGATGGGTGGGAGTGGACCTCGTACACATCATCATTAGCCTGGCTCACACACCATGCCTTGCTGTCGTTATACGCTGCCACCAATTTTTTCTCCATTTTCGAGCATATTACACCGGCCCATTTAGTGCATTTAACTCTGCGATCCGACATCTGCTCCATTATTTAACCCCTTATCATATCGACCAATCTAGTGATAGGAAGATGTCGGGCCTCGCCGACCCAATTGTTGAAAGATTCAGCAGCGTTGGAGCACATCTCACTGTACCGTTGGCCTCTAAAAAAGAACACAAATCAACGTTAATAGAGCATAAATTGTAACGACAAAAATAAAACGTACTGCAACAAAACCTGTGGGAATTAAAAAATACGCCATAACCCATTAAGCGGACCATGAAGTACCTGAAATACGCATTACACTAGTGTTTTGGGTGCAAGTCTTTCATAAAATCTTCAATCACAGCTGGGTTGGCCTTCTTCAATACCTCTAATTTCTCGTTAAAACAAGTAACAGTGGGCACATATGCACATTCCCGCAACTTGCGCATCAACCCAACTTTGTGCGATGCATTAACATATTTCATTCGATCCTGCAAGTTCATTTGGAGATGCAACAAACAATATGCATGATGCGCCGAAGGAAAAATTATTGGCATAGAGTGTAATAATCCGACATGGCGGTCCGATATGAAAGTTAATGTCCGCCCGGCCCCAACAACTTCTTTCAAATTACGAAGAAACCATTCCCAATTGTCTGAATTCTCGGAATCAACAATAGCAAAGGCTACCGGAAACAATCCTACGACCAAACATGCAACATAAAATAGTTTGCCATGAGTAAAAGTTATACAACCATCCACACAAAATAAGTACGACACATTTGGGGAAATAAAAATGAATAAGCCAACCATTGTGTTTCACATTACAGTTCAGTTTAAATTGTGGACACCCTATTTCAATGTTGTTAATTTTTTTTTTTTTTTAAAAACCTCATTTGGAACATATGAAATATGAAAAATGAAAGTAGCTGTTTACTAGTACGTGCACGTAATATGAAAATAATGGAATAAGATAACACACCATTACCTTAATTGGCGTCTTTAACAGTAGCTGCAAGCAAATTACCTTTAAATCTACCTTTCAAAAACGTTCCATCCAAAAACAGCAGAGGACGGCAATGCTTGAACCCATCTATACAAGCGCGGAATGATATGAAATACCTAACGAAGCTCCTGGTTTTTTGGTCAAATTCAAGGTTAATGTAACTGTTTGGGTTTTTTTGCATAACGGAATTGCTATACCATCTGAGTTGGTCAAGGGAGGTCGCGTGATCCCCATACATTTCGCCTCTCGCTTTCTCAACACCCAACCATGCCACCTGGTAACTAATGTCCAAACCATACTCGTTTTTCAAATCAAACACAACATCAGTGAGGCGCGTCAATGGCTGATCACGCACCCGATCTGCAACAACGGTAGACACCAAATCAGACCTCGTACGAGGGTTCCTACAAGTACGTACAGCAGCCCCACAAGTATGCACACTATCGAACCTCTTAATACATAACACCCCGCTTGACGGTAACATCCTCGCATGAACTGATCACAAACAATCTGTTGACGCCGCAAACTTACACACTACTGTAATTCGAACAGAATCATTTTTAATGTACTTGAATTGAAATCCACACTCAACGGCATACTTACAAAAAAACTTCACGGAATTCAGTTGCTCCACCATCAAAACATTGTCCCACATGGGTAATTCCATACGCCCATTGCGCCGACAAAAACGTCTTCGATTTGTTCGGACAATATGTAGGGAACAAGTTCATCTGGTCATCCACGCACCCATTCCGACTAACATCTTTGGAAATTCCCCCATCCTCCATGTAATCCATCACACCACAATTACGCCCCACACCAACACTACTTTTCTGAATGAGGACATCAATGTGATTTATCCCAAATGACTTAGCAAGGCACAACATGTTTTGAATATCGTCGTCACAATCCACCTTAAACTTCTTATACCCGGGAACATCGAACAACATACACACCTCACCCGGCACCAGTCCATCGAACTTCCTGCAAATATCATCAACAATCTTTACGAATAACGAATCCTGATGCAACCGAATAAGAACATTTACTAAACCATACGAACACACCAACAAAATCCCCCCGTCCATACCTGTACACATTTGGAGAACCCATTACTGTGGCAACATACCCAGGAAACAAAATAACAGAACAGTTTTTGTTTACATGCAATTGGTATAACAGAAATGGGGGGGGAAAAAAATTAAAAACAACAACCACACACCTATTCTGATTCCTTAACCACAGTAGTGCCAACATAGGAAAACAACACCTTCATTGTACAATTACAGTGCGAAGAATAGCGATGGTAACCGGGAAATATGGTGCTCACCGTTTTCTGTCTACAAAAAACAATGGTGAAAACAATGTTAATCAAGAAAAACAATGGTAATCAATAAGAAATGGTGGAATACAAATGTTAATCAATACAAAGACAAAGTTAATCAAAATACAGAACAATGAAATAATGTTAATTACAGTGCGAAGAATAGCAGTGGTAACCGGGAAAAATGACGCCCCCCACCAGGAAATATGGTGCTCACCGTTTTCTGTCTACAAAAAACAATAGTGAAAACAATGTTAATCAAGAAAAACAATGGTAATCAATAAGAAATGGTGGAATACAAATGTTAATCAATACAAAAACAAAGTTAATCAAAATACAGAACAATGAAATAATGTTAATCAATAAAAATGGTGGTCACCGTTTTCGGTTAGATCACAGAATTGGTGAAAACAATGTTAATCAATAATAAAACATCCCCACAAAACGTTGACATTACGAAACCCTATGGAAATCATAACCAAATGTCTAAGGAAACAATCATCAGAAGGATATTAATGTAAAAACAAATGGAATTAAATCACACCCCCAAAAATCAGGCAATATATTAGGACTAAATGGTATACAAAAAAACTTAAAGGACTAAATGGTTTAACTTTTTACAGGATAGAATTTATGGGTAATTTTTCCAAATATTAAAGCTATGTTTAATATTGCTATTACTTCGTAAATAATTGAAAAGGATAAAATAGTCATTTAAGGATTTATCCTTCTCCATAATATTCCAAACAAACATTGGATAACTAAAAATAGTCCAATCCAGACATCTAATCCCATGATTAAACAAACATAGGATACAAATCCAATCCAAACAAATAGTTCGGGGACAATGTATCCTAGGACTAATAGTCCGATGAATTACAATCCCTCCTTATCCAGTCCGTCAAAACAAACACACCCGGTGTTTTGCAACGGTAGGGAGACTAACTCTCATATATGCTAATCTAACAACTAACTTTTGCCGATAAAAAAAAGAATTGATATTTGAGTGATAGTTTGGGAGGTAAAATGATGGCTATGTTTAGTTTGTATTTGTGAAACAATTTTAAAAAATAATTTTGTGAAAAGAATTTACAAATTTTGAAAATTTGTTTGGTTGTATGTTTTAAAAATAGTTTTGGAGTTTGGGATGATTTAGGTTTGGTTTGATTTTCAAATCATAATTTGGATCAAACAATTTTAGAACTCTTTTCAAAACTTATAACCAAACAAAGTTTTCAAAACTCAATTCAAAAACTCTTTCCAAAACTCATAACCAAACTCTTTTCAAAACTCTATTTTTTTTTTAAAATTCAATTTTTTTTCTTATTTTGTTCTTTAAAATTATTTTTTATTTTTTTGAAAAAATAATTTTTTTATTTTTGAAGAAAAATATATTTTTATTTTTTTTATATTTTTGAAAAAAATATTTTGTTATTTTTTAAGTATTGGCTAAATTATTTGTTATGATTTAGATATATATATATATAGGCGATCCAAATTTTTTAAAAATATTTAAAAAAAATTAAATATTTAAAATAAAAATAAAAAAATATTTAAAAAGATTTTACAAATATATTTAAAATAAAATATTTAAAATAAATATATTTTAAAATATTTTAAAATATTTGAAAAAAATACAGCTCACAAATGTAGTAAATACAGTGCAAATTAAAAAAATAAATAAATATTTACAATAAAAAAATTTACCCTAAAAAAATAAAATAAGAAAATTTTTAAATATTGAAAAAAAATAAACCCAAAACAATTTTAAAATACAACTCAAAACTCAAAGCTCATTTTAAAACTCATAACCAAACAAGTTTTCTCTTTTCAAATCTCATTTCAAAAACTAAACCAAAATGTTTTTTTTTAGTTAAATAGATAGGTGTGAGAAAAAAATGTTTGATTGATATGTAGGATGTCAAAGAAGATAAAGAAAAAGTGATTGATTGATATATAATAAGGAAAAAGTGATTAATTTTTTTTTAAACAAATTTTTAATTTTTTTTTTTTCAAAAATTTGCTCTCAATAGACAATAAGAGGCGGATATTTTCTCTATGGGTGTGTTTGATTGGACAGACTGGATAAGGGGGGATTAGAATCCATCAGATTTGAGTCCTGGGACTGTGAATCCCCCGGACTATTTGGTTGGATTGGATATGTATCCTGTGTTTGTTTTTTCATGGGATTACATGTCTGGAAAGGACTATTTTTAGTGAATCCAACGTTTGGTTGGACGGACTGGATACGATAAATGAATAAAAGACTATTTTAACCTTTTTCAATTGTTTACTAAGTAATAGCAATATTAAACATATCTTTAATATTTTAATTATTTTTGGCTAGATTAAATAAAAATTTATTTTATTTTATTTTTTACACAATTAAATAAATTTATTTTTTTTAAATTAAATAAATAAATAAATAAAAAGGGTAAAATTTGATTACTGTGTAACCATTACTTTTATTAAAATTTGATTACTGTGTAAGCATTACTGTGTTAAAAATTTTTACACCATTATTGTTTTAAAATTTTACACAATGATTTATTAAATAAATTTGTTTTAATAAAATACAGAGGACATTATTTTTTTTATATTATTTAATAAATCATTAAAATTTCATTTAATACTGTATAACCTGTATAAAAAATTTATATTATTTTTTTAATTAAAATTTTAAATAAATTTTAAATAAAACACCTATTAAAATTTAAATAATGAAATTAAATAAATTATAAACAAAATTTTAAAATAAAACATCAATCAAATATCTATAAAAAATTATTTTAAAAAATTAAATAAATAAAACATCAATAAAAAGTTAAATAAAATTATTTTATTTTTAAATTGAGACATTTAAATTTTATTGAATTTTAGTAAATATAATACATAGTTAAATAGTAGAGGGTCAAAATGGTCATTTTAGCATCTAATTCCAACAGTGGATAGTCCCCCACATTCTGTCCCACCCCCCCCAGGACACAATAGTCCCCCATATGGGAGTTAAGGAGTCCGGCCGAACTCCATGTCCGGCGGACTAAAAAAAAATCAAACGACGGATAAGGAGCACTATTTAGATTGTAATCTAAATAATGGATAGTCCCCCCCTCCAATCCCACGAATCAAACCCACCCTATAGAGAGACAATACAAGTGAAGGGACCTTAGACCTTCAGCTTCACTTCTATGCATCGCGATGAAGCAAATTTGCCTAAACGTGTTTGTTGGGTTAATTGGCGTAAGCCTCATGATTCATTGATTGTGACATTATCTGCTTATAGGTGTAAATTTTCAAACAAGTATTCCATTATCTCAAGTATTCCATTAAGCAAATTATCTGCTTATGATTGTGACATTATCTGATTGTGACATTATCTCATCCCAAGTATTTTAATTAATTTCAAATTTTTTTTATTAATTTGTTAAGTCCTATTAGTGAAAAGTTTCGTTCCATGTAGTCCTATTTTCGATTTTAGTAATGTTTTGGTAGACGGCTATACCTTTGTATTAATGTAACAGGTATGATGTGATACTCTAATGAGACAAGTATTAATGCGACACTCTAATGTAGCGGGTATGATAGGACACTTTAAAAAAATTCAAAACTCCTTAGAGTATTTTTTTAAATGTGACAATATGACAGATATGATATGACACTCTAAAAAAACTAAAAAGATTATAGTGTATTTTTATCAAATGTAACATGTGACACTCCAACGTGACAGGTATAATATTGCATTCCAAAAGAAAATTAAAAACTCATTGGTGTATTTTTCCAAAATGTGACAACGTAGCGGGTATGATGTGACAACTAAAAACTCTTTAGTATACTTTTTCAAATCTGACGGCATGGCAGGTAGTATAGTATGATATTCCAAAAAATTTAAAAAAATTTTAGTATATTTTTTCCAAATGTAACATGTGACAGTCCAACGTAGTAGGTATGATGTAACACTCCAAAAAAACTATATGCAATACTCTAAAAAAATTGAAAACTCCTTAGTATACTTTTCCCAAATGTGACAACGTGAGGGTATGATATGACACTCTAAAAAAATTAAAAATTCCTTAGCGTACTTTTTCTAAATGTAACATGTGACACTCCAAAAAAATTAAAAACTTATTAATATACTTTTTTCCAAATGTGACACTCCAATATGACGGGTATGATATGACACCAAAAAATTCTTTAGTATACCTTTTCCAAATGTGGTACTCCATTATGGTGGACAAATGAGTCATTACACATTTAAAAAAACTAAATGGATCACAAGAAAAAATATGAGACTATATAGATCACAAATTCAAAATATAAGATTTATTGGTCAATCTCCCTAATATAAATCTTAATATTCCTAATGTTTTTATCGATATTGATGAATATACACAACATGAATCTGTTTATTCTCTTACTATGCCAAATAACCGTTTTCCAACAGCATCATCATCATCTAGGGCTACATCTAATACTATTTGAGAGTATTTTAAAAGAGTATCTGTAAAAAATCCTAATGGTACAACTGTAACTAAAGCAAAATGTAAATATTGTGCAAGTTTACTTAGTATTGCATCTGTAGAGGGTATTAGTCATCTAAAATGGCATCCTCACAAATATTTACAAAGTCAATAACCTAATATCAGAGTTCAAATGCAATTAGGGAGTTCAGCGACTAGTAATTTGTAAATATTTTCATATGATCTTGTACATGTATAAGTTTATGCAGTTAATTATATTATTAAAAGAGAACAAACTTTTACTACTACTAAATGTCTCAATTTTCTAAAAATGATTCACGGATGTTTTGTACCTCAATATCAAGGCTTTTCAAGAAATACTACTAAAAATATAATTTTAAAGAAATTTGAAGATATTAAAAAATAAATTTTTTAAAGATTTAAATGGAAGAGTTTGTTTAACATCTAATTTATAGTCAAATAGTGGTTTAGAATGTCAATGCATCATTGCACATTATATTGATAATGATTAGAAATTAAATAAAATAATAATTTCATTTAGATTAGTTGAACTTCCATACAATGGTCATTCATTTGGAGTAGAAATAAAGAATATATTATATGAGTGAGTTTTTCAAAATAAAATATTTACTATTAGTTTAGATAATCCAACATATTACAATTAGACTGTAGCGCATTTAAAATCAACTTTACAAACTTGTTGATGTTGATTGATTTCATATTCGTTATTGTGTTCATATTTTAAACTTAATTGTTAAAGAAGTTATGCATGTATATAAGACTTCTGTACTAGAAATAAAATATACTATTCTTACTATTATGTCATCTGCTAATTGAATTTCACAATATAGGAAAATTTGTAAACGAGAAGATATGTAATTTAAAAAATTAATTTTAGATATAGACAATAGGTAAAATAACAAAGAAAAGTAATAAATTTATTTTTTTGCAACAATATCAATAGGAGGAGTACTGACTCCCACAAAAGATAATTGGCGCCACGTAAATTTATATAAAGATTTTCATACAGCAACAAAATTATTTTCTTATATATATATACATACTTACTTCACCATTTGTTTTATATATGTTAGCAGAAATAATGAAAGTTTTCATAAAATATATGGGTAATGAATATTATATCACCATTATTACTGCAATGAATGTAAAATTTAATAAATATTTTGATCTATTGCCTCATTTTTTAAGTTTAGCCATCTAGTTGATCTTAGGTGTAAAGACACCGATTTGCAAGAATTTTTACAACTTATTTTCGCCAATGAAGAACAATTTGTCCCCATTATGCAAACATGCAAAAGATTATTTGAAGAATATAAAGAATTTGTACCTATAAAAAGACGTACACACACCACACTAGCCTCATCTCGAGGTAAAAGATTAAGCATTTTTTCAATAATAAAAATTAGAAGAATATCTCAAAATGCAAGGAAGGTAAAATTTGATGAATTTGATAAATATTTTTTCGACAATGAAGGTAAAAATTGTACCTATAAAAAGACATACATACACTACACCAGTCTCATCTCGATATGAAAGATTAAGTCTTTTTTTAACAATAAAAACTAGAAGAATATATCAAAATGCATGCGTAAGCGATTCTTAATTACAATATTATTTGGATAACCTACATATGGATGATGTAGTTGGTTTCTCATGCTGCTCGGAGGGATTTAGTCCCTTTGGATACGATAGCCCTACAGTTCGGACTCCCGTGGTTCTGAATCTAGTTTCACAAGTGCAATGTAAAATAGAAAAACACAAATGAGAGTCTAAATCCGGCAAATCTTTGGAAAATCTTTTTACAATCAGAAATGCCAAAAATGAACTGCATTGTCAGATTTCAAAGTCGCCACTTAAATATTTTTGAGAAATTTAGAAAACCCGTGACTCGTGCCAAAGGCCACTTGTCCGTCATAACCAAAGTGTCTCGACTCGAAAACTTAGGTATGAGAGGGAAAGGTCATGAATTGAGCACTCCACTCACCCGATTCAAGATCCGCCTCTACTAATCATGACATGATGTTTATGTACAATATATGCTCTTGTTCTGATTATTATGCTAACTTATTGTGTGAGACACACAAGTATAGACTATTTCACTCATTTTGGAACGCTTTAATTTCATGTTCGTTTGAAAAGGGTTTTGAATATGTGCTACTTGAAAAAGCAAGCTCATAAATACATTAATCAAAATCATCCAAACTTAAGCGAAATAGCCTTCATTCACAAGCATTCAAAGAGGTATATCAAATAAGCTTTTAGCCTCATGGTATTATACTTGATATGGCAACACAAACACAAATGCAATATGCTAAAACGAAAATGCTCACCTAGTACTCAACCGAGGCAAGCCAAAATAGAAAAACATAGTTAAAAAAAATGCCTGCTCTAATATGCAAGTGACTAATGCAACACATACAAAATGCATGCGATCATAAGGATCAACTCAAAGCATGCGGTAGCGCACGTATTTAAGTAAGTAAGAAATGACAACAATATTAGAATGATGAACCGAACCCAATGCATGTAAAAATGGATACAAAACATGACAATGATATGAAATGAAAAATATGATGCTACCATGATAAGCATATAAATAAAAGGGAGAAAGAAATGGGGATTGGAAGACATACAAATATTACTAGTGTTACAAATTTGCCTCGCACAAAAGGGTTAGAATGAATGTCCTGATTAAACTAATTATTACAATACCAAACGAATTAACTAATTAATTAATTACTAACTAATTATTACAAACTATGCTCAAAGTTACTAATCTAAAGGATTTGACTGAGAGGTGGAGAGTCGCATGCACACAAGCGAGAACATTCTTCGGAAACCCCCCTCTGTTCACTGCCAGAAGCCTCTCTGTTTCACCCTCAGCCACTGCTCTGGCTTGGGCCTTAGGATCTACTGTTTGCACACTGTGAAGCTTGACCGATCCACAATGAGGCCCGACTGGATCCAATGAAAAACGGTCTTGATTGTTTTGCTTTGCTAAACAAAGTGGTCAGCCGGCCTACTGAACTGGTCGGTCGTATAAGATTGTGGCCGGCCGGCCATTGTTTCTGGAGAACACCCTGCTGCAGCATAACTAAAACAGAGCAAAACAGAGGGTTTTCGATGGATGGTCTCCCTTCCTGTTCTCTTTTGTCATGAAGATTTTCAAGGAGAGAGTAGGTTTGCTTCATAAATCATCAAACATCCTAAGGGTGTTTAAATATGATTAATGAAGCAAAGGGATGAAAATAATTCAATGGATATAAAGCTAAGGCAAATTATGAAAGAGGCATTCAAAGAGATGGCCAAAACTTACAACATCTCATGGGGAAATAAGAGCAAGTGAGCACTCAAATTTAGAGAGAATAGGGTTAAAAGATGCCATTCTTGAAGTCAAAGCATATACACAAGAGATTCTATCATGAGGAAGACCAAGAGACTCATCTTCCTACTCATGGAAGATGGATTGAAATCTTCATTTCCATGCTCCAAAAAAAAAAAAAAAAAAAAGTCTTTAATGGCCTTGATAAAGAGCTCTCATGTAGCTTTAAAACAGATACAAGGCTAGACTAAGCAAAAGTAATAAATGAGAGCTAAGAAAAGATGATTGCAAGCTCATCTTCCTACTCATGGAACATGGATGAAATATCTATTTCCATGCTACAAAATAGGAACTAGAAGAGAGCTATGCAATATCTTCAAAGGAGAGAGATATGAGACAAGGATCAAGCTATCTATGTAAGTTTTAAACACACATATACAGTTAATATTTAATCAAAAGTTAACTAAAACAGTGCTGGAAATGAAAGAAATGAAGTTAAAACATGAAGAACAACAAGAGAGTAAAGTTAAAGAACAAGCTTATGAAAGGGTGGCTAACCCTTCCACCTTTAACAAGGTTTAAATCACATGTTTTAAGCCTAAAAATACTCTGAAATTCAGTGTTTAAAATAGAGGATGAAGAACAAGAGGATAAAAGGCAAGAAAATGGAAAGAGTTGAAGAATCAACTTCTAGAGGAGAAGAAGAGTTTCTTGGTTTAAAAACTCCAATCCAAACACTCTCAAGTATCTGAAATTAATCTCAAAGTTCCAGCAAAAGCTTCAAAGTCAAACTCCAATGGTTTATACACAATCTATATATATCAAGAGGGTGGAAGAAAGCCTTGGACAAAATGTTCCAACCCTAAACCATGAAATGAGGGGTTGTATTTATAGAAAACAACCACTTTCAACGTAAATATCTTCAAAAGAAACCAGCTGGCCAAAGCTCGTGCATGGGAGCAACTGGCAGCTGCAAAATATCTGTTATCACTGAACATGGTCAGCCAGCCAAAAGGATGGATGGCCGACCCAAAAAGTGACCTGCCAATCCAATTTTAGGTCTTGTTGCCACTTAGAGTTGGCCGGCCCCAAATACACACAATCGGGTTCTAATT